>JAJOOS010080062.1:0-37847 GCA_029582725.1 Solanum chiquidenum | reverse complement strand
TTTTATTATAATTATCAACATCTATGAACTATAATCTTTATTGGATCATTCCAAATTCTAAGTTTTAAACTTGAAATAATATATTAAAAGATAAAAACTATGAAATAGTATAAGAAATATTTTAAAATTATATCAAAGTAAATATTTTTATATATAAAATAAAATTTTAAAATTACATATATAATGTCGGGTTGGTTTGGTCTCGGGTTGATTTTTTTTAGTTAAAACCAAACCAACCCAAATATAGTCGGGTTTTTTTTCCCAATACCAAACCAAGTCAAACCAAACCACTAGTCGGGTTTTTTTTTCGGGTTGACTCAATTTGCGATTTGATTCGATTTTCGGTTCGATTTTGTACACCCCTAATAACACCTATACAAATAAAAATACTAATCTATAGGATAATCACCCTAGTTATGTTCATTAGCTGTCTTGTCTAGACAGGAATACTTCAAAATACAAATCTTAATGCCAGCTTTTTCATGATATCTAACACATTGTGAACACTGCTAAAGGATAATTACCTCATAAAATATTTACTCATAGTTGATGTAAAGATAAAATATAATGTTTCTATTGAAAAATATATTAAGAAATTAAGTGTGTCACATGAATTATGATAAAAAAATAATTAGTTATAATTAGGAATTAGCCCCTTTAAAGGGAGTTTAGGAAGAGCCAAGATCTGCATGTTCTGTTTAATTTTGTTGGGAAGTGGACAATCACATGGTTTGAAAATTAGCCTCATGTGCCCACATGCCTATAACTTCTCCAATGTCATTATGAACTCTCTGCTAGGTTATGTAGGGTCAAACTGCTAAAACATTTGTTAATTTACTCACTAATTGACACTACTAATTAACTACTAAATCTTTTTTAATAACTAATTGTGATATTCGAGCTAATTATACATGCAGATTTGGACTATTCTATCGAGTTCTGATTAATATAAATATCAAATAACTTTATCAGTAACGCCTAGATATTTTCTTTTCCAACGTAATGTAACTTACCATTTTAAATCATGATCTCTAAAAATTTGCTTATATGCATTATTGACTCCTAACTGACCTCACTTTGTGTTTGACAGCCCTAATTACTCCCTTGTCGAACTTTATGTGACACATTTAAGATTTTAAGATTCAAATAAATCTATCTATTGTAAATTTTTCATATACTTTTAAATATTTTAAATTGTCAATTATTGTGACTTATAATATTTTTTACGTAGTTACAAATATATAAATTATTCCATGAGCAAATTCTTGATCAAACTTAAGTTGTTTGACTCCCGAAAAAATGTATCATATAAATTGGGACAGAGAGTGTATTTTCTTATGGTATGCTAGATAGGCTATAGACTTGAGAGATCCAAAGAACTTGAAAGGAGACAGCGAAAGTCCAAAGAAGAAAAAATAATCAAATTATAAAGAATTTTTTTGTTCAAGAATTGTTTTCTTGTCTTGTATGCTTATATTATAAAAATTGAATCCTTTTAAAGACAATAATAAGATTCCATGTTACTATTAGAAAAAGCTCTCTTTTCGTACCAAAGTTGTCCATGCATGTGCCTTTCCCATATTTTTTTTTAAAAAAAAGACAGAAAATAGCTCATTTGTTTCTATTTCACCAGACCACTTAGTTTAAATATATATATTCTCACCGTCCAAATATTTACTATTAGGACTAAAGAACCGTTAAAAAGATATCAAAAGTTCAATAACACACTACGACACCCCAGAGATGGGGGAGCAAGGATTTAGGGCGTGTTTGATACGAACGAAAATGTTTTCTAGAAAAATATCAGTAAATTTTTATTTATTATTTTTGTGTTCTGTCTCTTGAAAAATATTGTATTCTTATGTTTGAGATCGCCTCTGTGTGATTCATCCTAAGTAGCTAACCGAAAAGGAACTGACTGAAAGGACTGATAAGAGAAGAGGCTCTAACTGTTTAAAGGTAAAGGAAAGGAAGCCCGCTGTGCCCCTTGATAAAGGAAGCCATGGTTGAATCACAAGGAAGAAAGATGGTAGCGTAGGGTATAGTAGATTCGACGGTATGCCACAAGGTTATCTCCAGCAAAGAATCGACGCATGCCGAGTAGACTACAATTTGTGGCACCATATCCTACCTATCCCGAAGGATTCCGCCAACAAAGAAGTCATCCTTGACGATTTCCCATTCCTTCCCTGCTCATAGTGGTAGAAAGAGTACCATGCTGCGTCTAGACTTCAAACAGTTTGTTTTAACCATGTTAATAGTTCCACATTATTGGTTAATAGAGAATCAAAATCAATTTACCAATGAATCGTGAAATGCTATGGTTCTTACATATAATTTATGAATTTATACAGAAAATTCGCGAGATCATGCACCTCTCTTTCCTACTTATAACGGAAAAGGGTACAGTTGGTTGGTCCAACCTATTCTTGAAATAAACAACTCGGCTAGAACCACACGTGCAAGTTTCCATGCATGTGGCTCGCCCGTGCTTTTCGAGGCGCTGCCTGTGACTCAGCATGGGAGAAGGGGGCGGAACTGCACACTTTCGTGTTCAGAGCATTGTTCGAGTGAGTAGGCAGCGCCTACCAAGCAAAGCTTTCTTGAAGAGGCAGGGCTGGTTCCTTTTCGGCGCCCGCCCTTTATTTATTTAGATGTTGAGGTAAGGCAAGCGCCTTTCATGATTCAAGTAGTAAGCTCGGATTCATGATTGAGAAAGAAATCTTTCAAGCGCGGCTTTAGCTGAATCCATTATAGGGTAGGCTCTTTGGATAGATTGCCTTAAGGCGATGAAGGCCCATATATTTTGAATCTCGGCTCCCCTCAAGGAAAAAGCGGGATACTTAGCTGAAAGGGTGAACAAGGTCGAGCGCCTTCAAAGGTTGCTCCAGTTACGCTGAACTAATCGATGATTTATTAAGATGTAAAGAGTGTGAGATTATAGTGAATCTTATTATGTACATGCTATTCAAGTACGCATACCCTAAAGATTCGGAGTATGTAAAATTCACTATTCATTATAGCATGGAAACCACTAGCGGTATAATCACTTATGCCCTAGGCCAAGCTATCACGTTTAGAGTGGGTGGGGTAAATCAGCCTGTCAGAGATATAGTTGATGAATATGTTAGGGAAAAGGCTGAGGCTTACGACGATGTTGTTCTAACTGACATATTCATTCGAATCTATTATGATCAAAACCTCTCTAGTGTAGAGATGAATATCTCTAATGATCAGATAGCTCGTTGTTGATACAAAAGTAAAAAAAATATTATTATAAAATATTTTATGCATAATTTAGATAATATTATGCGAGATAGAGATTGGTATGGATGTGGGGGTGATGGGACGGGGTTAGGAGATAGAGGTCATATAATTTGTTTTTTCTACTTTTATTAAAAAAAAAAAATCATTTTTTTTAGAGTATTTTTTTTCCAAATATTTTGATCAATCGAATATGTAAAAATAAAAAACATTCTCCATACAGAACCCACCCATATAGATTGTTTAATTCATGAAATAAGATCATGAATATCTCATAATTAAATTCATACTCCATTTAATTGATGATATTACTAATATATCCAAAAAAAAAAAAGAATTATACCTCGACTATGGTGTTATCTTACCCTATCTGAGATGTGAGACAAATTAATCTCAAAATAATTTTATTCGCGAACAGAAAAATGCTCATGGGTTCTAAAGTTTAGGACAGTAACAACAAGTAGTAGTAAATTTCAGTTTTATATATATTTGATGATTTTTCTAATAAAAATACAACTCTAAATTAAAATTATTAAGTTAGACCAAACTCATACATTTATTTTCCTTTAAGCTCCACCCCTCACTATTTCCCTGTTTCCTCCCTTTATAAAGCATAACTATTCTTGTTCTTACCTTTAGCCTACTCCATTTTCTCTTCCTCTTTTACTGATACAACTAAAAATGATGTCCTTAGAAACTGCATCTAGATCTGTTGATCCGAATTCGGGTCCTCGAATTTCCTTCTCCTCAGAATTTCTTGACGAGAAAAACTTCATATCCATTTGTCCAAATTCTCAACCAGAGAAAAAGCGCGAAAAAGAGCTTAATGCAGCAGAATTCGAGTTCCTATCCAGCAATTTCACAACCGGAAACATGACGACAGCCGACGAGCTAATTTTCGATGGCAAATTACTTCCCTATTGGCAAATCCACCATGCTGAAAAACTCAACAAGATTAGTCTCAAAACAGAGCATGCTGAGGAACAAGTGAATGAAAAACAGGGGAATAGTAAAGAAGAAGAGAGCAGGCCAGTAAATTGGTTTATCGATGAAGATCCATCTCCTAGACCACCAACATGCACTGTATTATGGAAAGAGTTATTAAGATTGAAAAAACAAAAACAAAGGCCTTCCTCATTATCACCTTCATCTTCATCATCCTCTTCTTCTTCGAGCGCGAATTCTGAAATTTCGCCCACAGATGAAAGCAAAGAGAAACATGTAGTGGACAAGATTAAGAAACGACTGGAGAGATCTAAATCAGCAACTATAAGAGTAAGGCCTTTGATTAATGTGCCAATTTGCAGACAGGGGAAAAACAATGCAATGCCACCTATTTTTCCTATTAAGAAAGGAAGAGTAGAGAGATGATCAAAGCAGATATTGAAGGTTATCATCAGTTTTACTCAAATTTGTATAGATGTTCTATACTGTTTCCTTATTTTATTTTTTAAAATTTATTTCATTTGGATTTAGATTAATGTTCCTTCTAAGGATATTATGATTGTGTTTTCATTTCTTGTAATGTATCAAAGACTTATTCCTCCATTGTAATTTGTAATCCCACATTTTTAGCTTTTTAATTGTTTTTTTTATTACAAAATTTCATCGAATATATTATTATTAACTATAATCACAACGCCCATTTTCCTATCGAGTTGTCCGTGAGTATATCATAGATTCCGACGATAATGAGGTGCTAATTGATCTTTCTCTGATCATCCGGGTCTCCAAAGACGGCCATGTTGAACGTATTTTCCGTTCACCTCACGTTCCTCCGTCACCGGGAGATTCCACCACCGGCGTTTCCTCTAAAGACATAACCATTTCATCAAACCTCAAAGCCAGAATCTTTCTCCCACAGCTGCGAACAATCAAAAGGTCCCAATCTTAGTGTATTTTCACGGCGGCGGGTTTTGTGTTGGGTCGACTTTCTCTTTCCTCTCCCAACGTTACCTTAACCTCTTAAGTTCCGAATCAACTGCTATTATCCTCTCTGTAGAATACCCACTTGCTCCAGAGCATCCTTTTTCTGAAATTTACGAAGATTCTTGGAAAGCCCTTCAATGGGTTGCCTCTCATGTTCATGAAAACCCCAAAATCAAAAAAGAACCATGGAGATTTCGAGAAAATCTTCATCGGCGGCCACAGTTGTTGAGGAATTGACAACTTGCATAGCAGTGCATTGAAGAAAAGAGCTATATAGTCACTGTTACATTGCCTTTGTAGAATAGTACTTGTTTGTTAATTTTATTTGTTAATTAGTTACATAAACAGAAATAGTTAGTTAGCCTAAATAGTGTGAACTCATTAGTTGGTTAGCTTTGATTATTGTGATGAGCATATTAGTCATTTTGTATAAATAGCCCAGTGTACAGATGTAAACAATCAATCGGAAATATCTGAAATAGCCAAGACTCTTCTCTGTAATTCCTCATTTTTGCTTCATCTCTTCAAACAGTTTTCTGCACATTTCCATGGCAGATTTCAATTGTTAACAACAGTGACGGAGGAAACATAGCTAATAATGTAACTCTTAAAGATGGGATTGGGGGATTGAACGGTGAAGTTAAAATCTTAGGTGGGATTCTTTCGTTCCCATATTTTCTATCGTCGAGCGAAAACAGGGGAGATTGTTTGTTCAGTAAAAATTGGGGGTTTGTAATTCCGTCAGCTGAGAATGGAAGTGATGATCCAAGGATTAATCCTTTAGTTGAAAAACCTTCAAGATTGGCAGAGTTGGGCTGTTTGAAGATTTTGGTGTGTGTAGCAGAGAAAGATGAGCTGAGAAATTTGGGGATTTGTTATGCAGAAGCTGTGGAGAAAAGTGGGAAATCAGTAAGTACACTAAAACCTCTATTAATTGATACTCAATAAATTAATAATCTGAGTAATATTTTTCTTCGATCCCGATTTGGGCCAATAGAAAATATCATCAATTTTGATAAGATAATAAAATAATATATTTCTAGAAGGCCCCTATATAAATATATGGTCCCATTAATATCATAAATTAATAATTTTTTAAAAGTATAAATATATCTAAGACAATTTAGTGAAATATGATTCTATATTGTGTTCTGTTTTTTCTTAAAATTTAAATCTAATTGAAGCCCATCTTTAACTTTTCTTATTGCATCAAAGAGCTTCGGTGTTGTCTTTTCAAACTACACCATAAAATTGTAAAGAGTTCTAGATGCGATAAGTGCTTCCTTACGTGTAACTGGTTCCAAAGGTGTAGTATCTTCTTCAACTTCATCATCAACATTGTTTTTTCCGATGGTATCCACAATTTCTTCTAAGTTCTGCACATTTGAACATGTATCACTTTCACCTGGATAATCCAACAGGTTATTGACATCTATTTTATTGTGGTAACCGAGATCATTAATTATGACCTCAAGTTCATAAATGACGTTTTCACAAGTGGGTTCATTCAAATTCTCTTAGATTGCATCCCCCGAACGAATGTTACAGTGTCAAAAACAATTTGCTATTGTCTTTTGCTGAACATTTGTTGTCCAAGAAGGGATCACAAAATTGATAGCATCCAAAACATTAATCTTTGTTGGATCAGTTTGTCCCACTTCATAGCCTTCTAATATCCTACGATAAATTTATTACGATAATACATCTTCAAAGCTCTTATTATCCCAGCATCACAAGGTTGAATTTTGGATGTCATGTTGGGTGGCAAGAAAAACAATTCAACATTTTGTAGTCCTTCAGTATTTCTATTATGGGTTGGACAATTATCTACCATAAGCAAAACTCGTCTACCATGCATTTATTGATCAAACCAACGAATATATTCATCAAAAAGCACACTTGTCATTCATGCTCTTTTGTTTGCACGATAGTGACAATTCAATAAATATGATACATAAAATAGTAAGATACAATAATTTTGATGTATTCGTTGTACTTTATGTATAATATTTTTTTATGTGAAATCAATAAATATGATACATAAATTAGTAAGATACAATGATTTTGATATAATCAAAATTAGCCTTCATTAAATCTCAAAGCATTCTTTAAATTAATAAATATTAATTTATCGATTAAATAATATCTCTATAAAATAATAAAATTTCATGGCCCCATCTATATTACTTTATAGAGGTTTTTCTTTAATAGGCGTATTGCTTAGTGTTGAGATTAAGAATTTAATCTCATTGATAATTGTAATTTGTGTTTCACTTTTGCTTGAGAAGATTAGTGAAAATAGTTGAAAATCCTGTTTGACAGGTCGTGGTTTTACTCCCTTGAGTAAGGAGGTTTCCACATAAAACTCTTGTACCTGTTGTACGTTGTGCTATTTATTTTCCGCACTTTACTTCAACTATTATTCTTGCTGAGTCAAGGGACCTGGTCCGTTGACTGATAGTGGACGCATACATTCCAATACAGCGGTAACCGTTGTATACTTGGTGCAAAACAAGTGCATAATATATATAAGAATTATGTATTATATATACGTATTGATTATATACAATAATTATACATGCTAAATTTTGTGAATAAAAGATTAATATTAGTTTTAGAAAATTTCGTAAAAGGTTATAGTGCAGATGTAAATATGTTGTTCAAGTAGATTTTTGTTATTTATATAACATCACTATTTTTTTTTATTTTGTATCAGAGTTTTGGTGCAATTAATATTGTATCACAGACACAATTTAGTTTGTTGTCATTAAATGTGCAACTCCTTAACTGAAGCGAGTAATTGATGTAACAATGTGATCAATTATATTAATTTACTGAATTTACGTTATTGATTTGTTGAAGAACTATAAACAAGATTTCAGTAACAATCTATCTCGTAAAAAGATTGAAAAATAAATTCTGACAATTTTTATTTATCCCACTGCCTTCATCTTCTTTTTGTTTATTGGGGTGTGGATTGAAGTATCAAAGTTAATCTATTGTTGTGGTGTATCAACCATTCAAGTTCTAATACGAAATTTCGGGATCTTAATCACAGAGAACAATTACATAGATTATGTAATTGATGATATCATAATACCTTTCCGATAGATGATGTATCATGATACCATTTCAATGCATTACATAATAATATACTTTTGATACATTACATAATGATACATTTTCGATACATGATGTATCATGATACCTTTTTAATACATTTACATGATGATACATTTCCGATACATGATGTATCATGATATCTTTTTAATACATGATGTATCATGATACCTTTTCGATACGTTACATAATGATACATTTTCGATGCATTACATAATGATACATTTTTTATACATTCCCGCTACATGATGTATCATGATATCTTTCCGATACATTATATAATGATACTTTTTTTCTACATGATGTATCATAATATCTTTCCGATACATTACATAATGATACCTTTCTGATATGATGTATCATGATATCTTTTCGATATACGATGTATCATGATATAGTGTATACGTTAAAACAATTACATACCTCTTTGATACTTTATGTTTGGACGACTTCCCTTCAGTAACAATCATGCCATGAGATGAAGAAACACATAGATATACTTATCATTAATTAAAATATTTATCTAATATGAATAATCACAAAAGTGTGAATTTAGAAAAATCTCTGATTTAAACTTGAAAAAATTAAAAGTAAATCATGCTAAATTGATGGAGTCACGACGTAGAAGAGAAATACGAATAGTATAAGTGAGAGAAACATAAGCAAAAATATTAGTCAAATAATAATTTCTAATCACGCATGAAATAAGAAATTGAGTATAACTGTATAAATTTGCTATTAAAATAGTACTATAAACTTTGTTAGATAATTATTTTAGAGTAGAATTTTAAAAAGTAAATATAAGATTTATTGATTGTTGTATCATAATTTGCTCCTATTTGGTGAAAGGGTCCATACATGTGTTAAAACTTAAACCCAAGATACAAAGATGTAAGAGTGGAAAGAAGCTATGGATACTTGAAGAGCCCAATTTGCAAAAATGGTTGCTACAACTTGCCCATAGTCAATGGTTGCTACAACTTGCCCATAGTCAATGGTTGATGGTTGATCTCTTTGACAATCACATTGGGCTTTCACATGCCTTAGTCGAGAAAACCGCCAAATACCCTTTCAACCTATTATTCGATTCTCAACTACACACTTATACTTTACGGGGTCCTATTACCTCCCTAGAGTATTTTAAACACAGATATTGACACCCTTAAAATGTCACCCCCAATTTTTTGTTGGAGAGTGTAATACACACACCTATTTTTTCAGGATAAAAATTAAAAAAAAATCATTATCAAAATACATTAGTTTTGATGTTTTTCATTTTTTTCACCACCATTCCCATTCATCTTCCTAAATCATCCCATTTTTTCTCCATTGTTTCCAAATGTCTAATCTCCTCCAATCCACCTCCATCTCCATCACACCCGTCATCCTTCGTCTTTCTTCTATCTTTTCGATCATTTATTTGCACAAAATCTAATTGTCATTGTTGAATTCAATAAATTTGACATGACTATTGAATCTTTTTATTATGGTATCTTACTGCCATTATTGTCTAGTTCTGCATCTCTTGGTTCTCCCGTTACTTTTTTTTTATAGATTGGAAGATGAAATTTTTCTTGCCAAATTTCAAATTTTAATACCCACTTTCAATTCCAATCAAGAAACTCACAAATTTCAAATTCTAAAACCCACTTTCAGTTCCAATTAAGAAACTTGGGCTACTACTATAATTGAAAAGATTTTTGTAGCGGAAGCAGTAATATCATTTTTCGATGTCGGATTGAAAGTATTTTCCATTTAGGTGAAGAAATTAAAGAATTACCATTAACTTTCTTTTGGTTATGTTGTCTATTTTTAGGAAAGATTTGAAGGGGTTGGTCATGAAAAAGTTCATTGTGGATTAAAAGTGAAATAAAATAAAATATTGTATACGACTTGCCATGGCAACCATGTTAATTGCAGAGGTGTAATTTTTAAAGGAGGAAAATGGTTAGAGAGAGGGAGTATGTGATTGTAATTAATTAAATTTATTTATTAATTATATTGAATTCAATTAAGAAATGATAGTTGTCAAATCATTTAATTTTGGCTTATTTATTTACCTTACACTTGCCTTCAGGAAAGTGAACACATTTGTTGTGCCACATCAGCACTTAAGGGTGTTAATATCTCTGTTTAAAATACTTCAAGGGGGTAATAAGACCTTCGTAAAATATTGATATATAATTGAGAATTGGGTAATAGATTGAGGTGGTATTTGGCTATTTTCTCTACCTAAGTCTCATAGCCTCCATCTCCACCACTTCATATCACCTCTCATAATTAACTAAATATTATATAAATATTTTTAAGATAATATTTTTACTTACCTATCGAACACAATAAATAATCCACTGATGTTTCAGAAAAAAAAATTCCTTCATAGCAAACATACCCAAAGGATGCGCAAAAATGAAACCTCTTCGTGATAGCTCACGTATAAAATTCTAAGTTACTAATAATTACCTCAGTAACTTTTTCGTAAACCCTATATTTGTACTAAAAAATTAAATAAATACATATGTATATTAACTTGTGAACCACTAGCCTAATTAATTGAATGTTCAGTGATAAGAAAGAGACCATGTAAATACTTGGCTCCGACCATGCAAATTTATATACCAAAATATTTTTGTATAGTTGTACAAATCATGATCACTAGTCAAAAGAATAACATTATTTCAATTCTCATATATTGTTCCATCATTTATTAACTATGTATAATTGAAAAATGCCAACTTGCAACATTGCAATAGCCAATAAGCATAGCATTAAAAAAAAATCTCTACAATATTAATATATCATTACTCAATTAGCATAAAATCCATAAACTTAATACTTATATGGTTCTTGTAAGAGAAAATATATAATTACCCCATTTAATTATAATATATTTTTAAAAAAGACATTCAAACTTTATAAGGGTCCTAGTACCTCACTAAATAATTTAAAAGTGATATAAATATCTCATTTTTCAGTTAATCCCACTTATAAAAAAGAAGGTGTAAGCACGCACCA
This sequence comes from Solanum chiquidenum, assembly GCA_029582725.1. Taxonomy (NCBI): domain Eukaryota; kingdom Viridiplantae; phylum Streptophyta; class Magnoliopsida; order Solanales; family Solanaceae; genus Solanum; species Solanum chiquidenum. Next base: position 26,519 of record JAJOOS010080062.1, on the reverse strand, counting down.
ATTATTGTTTGCCACCTGTTAATTTTATATAATTTTATAATCTTTGTTTTTATTTATGTTTTTTTTTAGTTTTAATTCTTTATTTTTTCTTTCTTCTCCAATTATGCTTAACCCCATCGTTGGTCTTCTTTGTCCTGTGGAGTGGCCGCCATTGCTACAATACCATTTACAACACTAAATAAAAAATCAAACTGGAAAATCAAATCCGCTTTCAAAATTAATTTTTTTCAAATTAAATTTTTTGTCAAAGTCTTCTTTTCATGTGTTTTGCCTTTGGATTTTGCTCTAAATCAACCTGGGTTGTAGTTGAAAAAAACGAAAATTCTCTCTCTGAACGCAGATGGAATTATTTTTGCTTGGTCTAAACAGGATTTCAACCCTCGTAAATTGATCAGGGGTTAATTGAAATAACGCCGACGATTCTATCTTCGAAGTCGACATCATCTTTCCGGAGATTCTCACCCCAGCCGGTCAAGAAGGAGGAGAAGAAATCTGAGGATGAACAACAAATCTGTTGTTGCTTCCGTTATCAATGAAATTTTTTTGTCAGTGAAAAGACATTTTCTTTTATGTACTGAGATTATGTTATTTAGTTACAATTAAATCTCTCAGTTGAAATCCAATCTAAATGAAAAATGAAAAGAGAGCAAAAAAAGAAAAAAGAAAAAAACTTCAACTCTCTATCCTTCAATTGCGAAGCTTAGGAAGGAGGAAAGAAAAAATAAATTAATAGTAAAATAAAAGATTATTTATATAGTTAATAAAAAATATTGCAAAAGAAAAGTTTAATCTTATTTTTTTTGGTTTCCACGCTCTTCAGGTGAGTGATATACACACTCTCTATAAAATATCAAAAAATGGTTCAATAATTTCACATTAATCTAGTTAAAGGGTGTATTAGGACCTTCACAAAGTTTGAGTGTCTTTTAAAAAAAATAGATCTTACTTTAATAAGGTAATTATGTATTTTCTCTTCTTGTAATTATAAAGCTACTAGCTAGTACAGATTCCACACATATAAAATGCACATAAGATTCCATCAAAGTACCTAGTACATAATTTGTCTGTAAAGCAAAACATATATATGACCTTTGATGTTAACTAGGTATCATTATTCCAAAGTGTTTTTAATGTCTTTTCATGCACTTCATGTCAAAGGCTTTTTTCCCTAAAATTGTTAAATCAATTTTAATGTTAACATTGCTAATTATGGTATCAAAAGATAAGCACTAACATGGCAGTCAGAAGGAGTAGCAAGATGCACATCACGAAGTAATTTAATTAAGGTGTGTTTGATACGCAAGAAAATATTTTAATTTTTTTTATGTTTGTTTGATCAATATTTTTTTTCGAAAAAATAAGTTCCTTGAAAATGAGCAATGACCTGTGTAGGAAAAAAATAATTCACAATTAACATTCCACATCGATTGTGTCCTTTCCACTCAAATACATATCATCCAACCTCCCATAGTATTTATCTAGATTGTATATAAATACTTTCAAAATAATAATGTTTACTTATGTTTCGATTAAAAGTAAACAAGTAAGAAATAAACTTATTTTTCTAGAAAAATATTTCAATCATGCCAACTGCACACTAAATGTGTGTACAAGCTAGGGTTGTTCACGGAAGCAAAATAATTAAAAAAATGGATAAAAATTGAGTTAATTAATTTAATTATAATATTTTAAAAATTAACTAAATTACTTTAGTCATTTTAAAAAAAAATATCAATCCAAATCAAACCACGAACAAGGTAAGCCATGAATCTGGTTCTCCTTTATTTATTTATTTTTAAGAAAAAGTTAAAGGGGCATATCTTCATGTCAAAGTATCAAATTTTAGTTTCAAGTTTCAACTAGGACAAGGGGAAATGACGTATTCTCACTTATATTATTCTCCAATTGGATGCCTTTAATTAATTCAACCTCTAAAAAAATGAAATGGATTCTGATTTTGAAATAATGTACTCTCAACTTATTTAATCAATTAAATAGTCAAACTCCAACAAATTAAAAGCAAAAGAAAAGATTCAAAAAGTTGGGGGAAAAAAACAAATTTACCCTGTAGACTGTGAAAATATCTAATTTTATCATCTGTTAATAATTATTCCATTTGTTCTGTCATTTATTTTTAAAATAGATTTTTCTTTTATTTGTTACTTTTGACATATCAAGATTTTTTATTTTATTTTTATGTTTTACCTTTAGTATTAAATATTATTCTTCAAATCATTTTTTAAGACCTACTACTAACATCATTTAATAGGAATAACATGGTAAAATATCTATATAAATAGTTATTTTCTTAACGAATGTGCTTAATCAAACGGTAACAAGTAAAAATGAACAGATGAAATAATAACTAGTGAGTTCCCACAATTTCACTAAGAATTAGTTTTTCATCATACATTTTTTCAGTAAGCTGATTCGGTAGAAAATTAGTGAAAAATAATAATCATATTTTAGGCATTGACAAATAATTCATCTCTACAACCAACTGGCCTAAGCTCAAAAATATTCTTCATGCCTACGTCTGACTCAAAATCTTAACTCTGATTCTTTAATTTCATGCTTTGTACTTTTGTTGTATATTAATTACATTAGTTTAATTAGTTGCTTTAACCCTTGCTAATGAAGAAGAAAGCATTTGGTTGTACTTGCAACAAATTAAATGGATTGAAAAGCTAACATTGCTCATTTAGGGTCACCAAAGGTTATTAAGATTATTTATTCTATTTAATTAGTTTATTAATTGGGAGTACTACTGTACTTTAATCTTTTGGACCACCATAATATATATATAGCTGTTATTCAGATCACTTGAATTATACACCTCACTAACATTTTTTTAGTAAGTTAATTTCACTTCCAAACAACAATACTTTCAACAAAGTATCCATATTTATGATTATTTAATTTTTTTAATATTTTTTTTATATAGAAAGCTAGCCTGGGATTCGATACAAGTGCTCTCATCCTTGTTGCATGACTTTAAATAGTAATAGGTCAAAGGCTTGATTCCATTTTGATGAAACATAGTTATATATATCACCTTTTATGTTTTACTAGTATATTTGACATATTGGTAATTACTTTTTTAAATTTTGTGTCAAGTTAAAATATGACTAATTGAAATGGAGGGAGTAAAAGTTAGTTATAGATATCTAGTTGCGTGCACTAATTAATGAAATTAGAATTATATCGGCAAAGTGAGATCAGAGGGGGATCATGTGATGTCCATAAGCGGAGGGTGCAAGCATCTAAAGAAGGGGTGCACATTATACTTTAAGTGAATTTTACAAACCTTACATGAATGAATTCAGAATTAATTATAAAAATGTCTATTGGGTTAAAAACCGAAGGGATAAATTCGTGTGGGCCTAAACTTAAAAAGAACAATATTTTAATAGTTGAATCAGGACCGCTACACTTTTAAATTTTTTATATTGTATGGAATGAAGAAAAAATAATTAAGAGTTGTTGAGGTTGCTTCAAATTTGAATTATCCACTTCATTTTCTTTATTGATATTATGTAATATATATATTTATATTTATTTTGCACGAGAACACCAAATTTACGGTTTTTGTGTATCAAAACAATGAGCTAGAATCTCCAAAACACGAAACTACGAATTTAATTATAAGAAATATTTCATACATTATCTAGGAAAAACAATATAATTTACTGATGGTGTTGAAATTTTCTAGCCAGTTAGAATAAATTGATTAATTATTGGATCATTTTTTGAGCCTGAATTCCTCTTAATTAGTAAAACAATATATATAGTGCATGCGTAAATTTTATTAATTAAGCTAATCTTCTATCTTCATCACCATAAATATATGTTTTAAGTTGATAATTAGAGTTAAGTGGTTTAGCACTAAAGGATGTAGTGCGTCAATGGATGAAACTGTTCCTCCTTAACCAAATGTCTCGAGTTTAAACTTTGGACATGAAAAAACTTTTTCTGAATGAAGTCCCACACAATGCGAATCTGAATTAATCGGACATGCTTTGACAAAACAAAAAAAAGAGTTTAGTGGCTTGTTTGTAGATAACACAACTTGTTTGAAATTGATGTGTACATATATATTCCAAAGAAATAATTTTTGTTGTGTCAATTAGTATATCTGATGTCACAAATTTCAGGACATTTTTTCAGTAGATAAGAGACAGTTCACAAATTACAGGAAATATGCTGGAACTTAGATTAATATATTAATTAAATATGAAAGTCGCATTCCCACGTATGTAATGTATACAAGCAAAAGATTCATGCATCGGTGTTCGAATGCATTTATTTCTTTTCTATATACTTTTGAAAATAGAGAGGTAGTCGCAACCGTAGAAGCTAATCACCTTGCACCTTTCAGATCACTCGACCCCGATAGGCCAGTCTCATATGCTATATATCTCACCAAATGGTTGCTCGAAACGTCACATACTTGTTAAGTCGGTTACTCAACTACATTTTATTTCAGTTAATCAGTCAATATATCTTTTTTGTCACATAAAAGTCACTTAACTTATGATGGTTATTATCTCATAAATTATTTGATAACACAAACGTCACTCAACTAATGACACTAATTACTATTAATTTAGTAACTTTTGTGTTACTAAACAAATAAAATTGAATGACTTTCTAAGATAAAATTACTAATTAAGTGATCATTTGTGAAATTAACCTGGAAAAGTACTTTAGTGATCCCCATGGCCATAAGTATGACCAAATTATTTTATATATATAATATTTACTAACATTATCTAAAAATTTAAACGATTAAAGCGAGCATATTTTAATCATGATATCCACTTCAATATTTAGCCATTTCTAAGAAATTCTTTAAACAATAGTAAAAGGAACAAGTAAGCCGGGAGCAATGTTGCTCATGACTTATGCTGCCAGCTATAGCTTATCTTCATTATTTTCTTCTAGATTTTTAAAATTTTGTATCTGCATATATAAATACATATATGAAAGCATCATATACTAAAACTACAAAAAAAAACATTTTTTAGGGCAACTCCGTTTTTTAAAAGAATTATTTTAGTGAATCTTGATTAGACATGGGCAACTCCTTTTATCAAGGTAAGGAGCCTCCTATTGAAACTCGAGGTATGGACGGATCTAGGATATCGTTAGGGGTTCATTTTTTTTTTAATTTCATTGTATATATTAAGTTTAAATTAAAATTTTATGTATATAAAGTAGATATTGAATTTCTAGACTTATTCATTTATTTTTTATAAATTATGAATTTTATTAGTGAAAATCCTGATTTGTTCACTAACAAGAGGATCTTCTTTCAGAACAATTATCTATCACATTTAAATTTGTTTGTTTTATTTTAATTTATTTTTTAGTCCATTTAAAAAAGAACTCTTTCTTTCCACGTGCATGGCATGTTTAAAGATCACAAGAATAAAAGACATATTAATACATTTAAATATATTTATAATTTAATATCATAATATTTAAAAATCTTTTTTATCTTTTTAAATTTTGAGCCAAATCAAAATCGAAAAACATTTTATAACGGAACAAGAAGTATATATTATTGGGTAGGTCATCACTGCTGAAATGTCTACTCATATATCACATGGCATGGAGCTTAGGGGTTGAGAGTGGATGATTCACAAACCAGCAAACTTAAGTTACTCCACCGTTTTAAAAAGAATGATCTAGTTTGACTTGACATTAAATTTAAGAAAATAAATAAATAAAATTTAATTTTATGATTTTAAATTAAAGTTATGTCAAATATATCAAATATTTTTTGATTTTTTAGTCTTAAACGTACTACGTAGAAAATTAAGATCATTTTTAAAGTAACAAACTAAAAAGAAAAATAAACTCATTCTATTTTAAACGGAGGAAACAATTAATAAGGGAAAAAAGTAAAAGAGAAAAGGTACAATATATGACCTATATGAATGATGATTGGTAAACACAAAGTCGACAAGCAAAAAAAGGGATGCATGGCTAAGTGGAAGATGATTTCATCTTTCTTTTTGAAGATCTTGAATGTACTAATACCAATTATTATTATTTTTTATTTGTTGAAAAGGAAATAAAATACCTTTTTTTTTTGCAATACATCTTTGCATAAGCGTCCGTACTATTAGCTAGCTAGCGTGGTACCTGCCTGTTTGTTTCCTTTGGTCTCGTGTCTTAAAGTGGAGGAATCAAAATTTTCGTTAAATAAATTTATATATATACTTCCTTTAATCTATATTAAGTGAATTGTTAAGGATATAATATATCTCTTATGAAAAAAATGTTTATGAATTTAAATTAAATGTTATTTTCTACTAATATCCTTTTAATTATTTTCAAACTATTCTCCTAAAAATATATAAAGTAGTTAAACCTCATTAAATGAAGGACATATGGAAAAAAGTCTAAATAATTTTCTTAAACTTTGAATGATTCACTTATTTTGTACTATGAAAAAAGTTCCAACAATTCACTTAATATGAACTAGAAAAAGTAGTGTTTTCTCTGTTTCAATTTGTTTGTCTTGTTTTTATTTGATATAGTTTAAGAAAGTAAAGAAACACTTTTGAATCTTGTGGTCTTAAATAAAATGTCAATTGTATCAAAATATTCTTTAATTAATATTGTGGTCTTAAACATATCAAATCGTGGAAAGTTGAAATTAAAGAGTCATCATAAAAGTAAAAAGACATTTTTTTTAAACGGACCAAAAAATGAAAATCAGAAAAACAAATTAAAATTGATAAAAAAAAAATTTGTGTCAAACAAAATTTGAATGAACCCGTTGAATCAATGTGACTTCGCCCCTACTCTTGAAATTCGATATTTTTGAGGTCACGGTAAATGCTCATTATTATGATTTTTTTCATTCTAAAAGTTCGAACCGGAGAGGTCACGATCCACACAGTGGTAACCTTGCCTGATTATCAACATGGGTTGTGGTGCAGCAGATGTTGTTATATTTCACCCATAATCAAAGGTCTTGAGTTTGAATCCTGAGTATAGAGAAAATCATGTTGGGTGCGCCACCCTCGAATGATCCATGATGTAGTGCGTGATTTGAATTTAGTCGGAGCTTCAATACGGACTCCAAACATCTAATGAATTTTTTATTTTTTTAAAAAAAAACTTGCCTAATTAACCGATCGACATTTATAACAAGAAACACTATGATTATGATGTCCATTTAATGTTGATTGAATTAAAATGCAATTCCTTGATGTCAATATTTAACTTTTACTTACTACGTATACTCTACGAAAAAATAAAGTTTATTTGGACTTTGTAGCATTTGCCACGATATTAAGCAATTGACAATTTGACATAATACAACTCCAAAATGTAATATAGTTAGACCTATTTTTTCTACTTTTTGGACTAAATCATTAAAGCAATTAAGGTTTATTATATCACATGAACAAATCAGCTATATTTAACCTTTATGAAAAATGGTTTATTATAAGTGTTCATCATCCAATATGGGAAGCAGGGGCGGCTCAACGTAATTTGAGGCCTAAAGCGAAATTTTAATTAGAGGCCTAAAATCTAAATAAACTTTATTTGTATTTATTTATTTTTCTAAATTTTTAGATGTAAATTACTACTTAATATCTTTTATATAAATGATTTTTTCAAAGACTTTTTTTAATTATTATTTTTAGGTAAGATTTCATCAATTCAACGTTGAAAAACATCCTTTTATTGAGACAATTATTATATGAATTGTTAACATAATTCTATAAGTAATAAGTTGATAAACTTTAAAGATAATAGTAAGAATCATAGAATCTGATTCAAAAAGTTGATAACTTGGTATACCTAATTTAATATGAAAATTCACGAAGAAATAAAAAAAGAATTTGTAATTCACTTTGTTCAACACTTTTTGACTATTGATTCATATTTTTGAGAGAGTATTACTCTAACTATCAAAGATTTGAAGAAATAGAGTGCAAAAGGAGTTAAAAATGATAAATAATGTGAGTGTTAGAGAAGAGAATGTAAGAATCCAAAACAGCGTTTTCTTGATTTCTTCTATTTTAATGGGGTTAAGATACATAATTTTTTATTTGTAGAAATTTGACGGCCCCAAAAATTGGGGGCCTAAGGCCAATGCCTTAAATTTTATAGGCAAGTGCCGGCCCTGATTGGAAGTAGTAATACGTGTCACAAACTTATCAACCTATAATGCATATTATGCAAGAAAATAATATCCTAGCCCTTCTTTTGCTCAAACTCAAGTACTTAACGATTCTAATTTAACATTCACTAAATTATTTTCTCAAAAAAATAAACTTTCTCTCTTCAATAATAGTTGTCCACTATTGACTTGACACACCTCTTAAGAAACAATAAATAATAGGGGTAATATTACTATATTATCCTTTAACTTTATTAAATTTAATGTTTTAAAAAATGTGTTAGATGATAAATAATATCTAATAGCAAGGATAAAATAGACACAAAAGATAAATTATCTCTTGATTTTTTTAAATTGGACAAGTATTGTCGAATAACTATTTATAGTATATATTGTTGGACGAACAGAGTAAATATAATCCTTCAAATTTATGAATAAAATAATAAAAACCTGGACAACTGATTTTGTGCGTAACAATTCAATTATCCCATTTATGATCACAGGTTGATATAGGATTAGTTTTTTCACCCTTAATTCAAGGTCAGATTTTGTTCTTTAATGGATCTTACTAATACAAATTTAAATTAATTGAGTCAGTAGATTGTAGCTATTGAGAGAAGAATTGGACCGATATATTAGGACAACCAATATAAGATAAAAAGAGTCCATAGAAAAGAAAGGAAAATATCATGGTAAAGATGTTTAAATCTTGTTTGAGATGCTTAATTGGAGCTAAGAATAAAATGAACAAGGAAATAACAAGAAGAAATTAAGAGAACTTTTAATTTAAGGAGATCTCTTATATAATACTAATTAAATTCATATGATCATAGGAAACGAAGTAGAAACGTGAACGCTTCGACTAAGAAAAACCTTAAGGCTAATTCGATTTAGGACAAATTAAAATAAGTTATAATTTTTGCGTACAAGACAAAATTGTGATTAATTGAACATATTTACTATCTTGAAATATCTTAAACGTGTGACTTATAGGCAAATGCTAAAATTTATGCATGATGGACAATAAATATATCTAAATTCTAACTTTTGCTTATAAGACATAACTTGTAATCAATTAAACAAGTTCACTCTCTTAAAATATCTTGAACTTCAACCTTATAGATAATATTATTTTACGTCTACAACTTATTCATGATGGATAACAAAATCTTTGCCAAGTGAATTTTCTGGAGCTTTTACTATTTATTTTTTTAAAAAAAAATTGTATAGTAGAGTAAAAAAATCAAGATCACCCACCCCTTGTGGAAGTCATTTGTGATCTTAATTAACCCTATAAGGAATGATAGTTGCATGTTTTTCGGTTTGATTTTACACTATTCGGTTTGAATTTTTGGTTTTTGGTTTTGTAAAAATGTAACCCAATCCGATCCAAAATAAATTTGGTTTGGTTTGATTTTTCGGTTTGATTATTCGGTTATGTCAATAATTAATAGTAATATATATAACCAAAATAATAATATTTAATCCCTTAAATATACTTTCTAATATAAATCATAAGTAAAACTTAAAACACAATACTTATAAGTATATTTATTATAGATGTAATTCAAACATAAAATATAAACGTAATCATCATGAAAGGCAATAACCAAAAAGGGACAAAAGTGGTTAACTCCAACTTAATTCTAAGCCTAAACATTATATATATATATATATAATTTGTTTTTTTTTGGTTTTCCGGTTTTTATTTTTTAAAATCCGAAACCAAACCAAAAAAACAAACAAAGTAATTTATTAATCCAAAACCAATCTGAAAAACCAAAAAACCAAAAAACCAATCCAAATAAAAATTCATTTGATTTGATTTGATTATTCGGTTTATTCCGAATAGTGCACACCCCTAATTGCATGCGTTACCTCATTAATTAGTTTGTCATATTTTTAAACCCTAGCTAGCCTATAATATAAAAATATATCAATGTGGGTGTCGAAAATAAAAGTTTTTTTTCTACCATTTATATAATATATGATGGCTAGAGTAGGTTATTCCACAAAGAAAGCGCTCTTCAAAGATATTTAAATTATAAAAATAAATAAAAATTCAATGATCGATAACATAACTTGTGATTTTACATATCCACTTATGCTAAGAAGAAACTCACAAAGTCTTCTAAATTAATATTTTCCGTCAAAATACTACACAAGATATATGACGTTTTTAAGAAATTTAAATACTTTCATCACTAATTAACTCTTATGTTCATTAATTAATTTCAATCCAATAATTGACTAACTTTTTTACTCGTGTTTTTTGCGTAGTAGACATAGTAAGCCCTCCACTCCTTAAGAAAATAATCATATGTTTTTTAAACCCTAAAACAAACAAAAAACAAATCCAACAATATGGTTTGACTTTGTCCACCACGTGAATAATCTTGCTAGTAATACTATTGTCATTTTGGCTAAAAAGTTTCATATTCTGTGCGGCAAATTTTAAAATGATAGAAAATAAATTATAATTACATCGATTTTTTTTTTGTAATTTGAGGACTAATAATGTATATCTCAAACATAGGATGCTTTGAATTTTCTTGAGATTTATTTGATCTTCATAAAAATGATTTTGTGGATCTTTTTTATTAATATTTCATGAATTTATGAAATTTTTAAAATGTCTTTTTAAAAAATATATACTAATTTTGTATATGTTTTCAAGATTAGGGTAAAATAACTTTCAAATACTCTAACTGAAATTAAATTACTTTAATAAAATGCTTATAATATTTTTTAAATTGTTCAGGCTCAAAAGTCAAATCATGGAAACTATGTGGATTTGTTTCGTCAATAGGCACAAGTGCGGAGGAAAGAATGAAATGAATTCCACTTGGACTTAATTACTTCACTTGCAAGATTTTTTTTTCTCTTTTACTAAATATTTGATAATTACTTTATTTTTATTTTTTTGTAATAACTGTAAAATATTATCGTACCATCAAACAATTCAATAAACCTAAAGACCACCAATTTTACTATTATCATTGATCACCCAGCTATTGAACCCCCTAATTTTATGTTGTTTCCTCTCATTCTTGTTTTATTATCGGCCCTCGTATGCTTATTCATTTTCTCCGTATAATTTTGCATCGGCGATGAAGTTGGAATCGTAGATTTAGCCCTCCTACCAATGGTTGACATATTGTAAGCTAACGTGCATCGAGAGAGCCTGGTCGATATATATGATTCGTTAAAATAGGATGTACTTCTTCACTCTTAAGGCTTTGTTTGAGACTTATAATTAAAAATGAAAAAATCACATTTATCATTAAGGGTGAGAGTATTGACAATGAGTTCGGTCAAACTCAGTGCCAGTAATTTTGGTTCAAACTTATATTTATCCCAAAAATTTATGAATATATACATATTATTAATTTAAATAAATTAAAATCAGAAATTCATAAATTTCAAATATCGACTCTGTATCCGGCTCCTTGGTAGTGCTTCCAAGAAATTTCAAACAGCGTGGTCTGTGATGTTTGGTGATACATAGACATGAAACAGCGATGTTGACTATGAACAAGTCTGAATCATGCATGAAGGAATGATCTTTTTTTCTTATTTAATGTATTACTTTATTTAACTTAAAACCAAAAGTTGTTGAAGAGTTGTTTATCTGTATAAAACTGTGGAAGAATCTTTTTTTTTTTCTGGATATTTAGTAAGTACTCCTTCTGTCTTTAATTACTTGTCCATTTTTGAATTGACACACCTATTAAGAAATAATAATTCATATAGTGAGTTTACCATTTTACCCCTATTAATTATGAAGTGAATGAATTAAAAACTAGTTCTACCATTTTCAAAGTAATTAATTGAGGGTATAATGAATAATTTTTTTTGTCCTTTCTTGATTTGTCAAAATGGACAAGTAATTAGGGATAACTAAAAATAGAAATGTGGACAAATAATTAGGGACAGAGAGAGTATTTAATTTGGTAAAATAGGAAATATACAAGTGGCTTAATTTGGGAATGTCAAGATTAATGCATCCTTATCAGTAATACAAAAAAACATGTGACTAATTTGGATATTCTCATAAAGAACATCTCTCTCCACATTTGATTGATCGAAAAAAAAAATAACATTGCCGGCAGAAAAGTACTCAATTTCTATTTCTTTTTTCTTTCTTTGATATTCATTTTTATTGGTTCAGTATTAACTTGACATATTTTTTAAATAATATTCTCTCCGTTCTATTTATATGCATATTTTTATTTTGCACTTGCATTAATAAATAATGTAACTTTACTCTTCTATCCTTATTTAATTTTTTTGGAACTCAAGTTTTCAATCAATGAATATGAATTAATTTATTTTGATTAATTAATTCAACCAATGAACATGAATTATTTACTTAACTTTTCTAAGTTGGTCAAATGTATGTTTTCAATGCTAATAACTCACAAGGGTAAAAAAAGAACAATATGCTAATTTATACATTGATTTTATGAAATGACAAGTATTATGAACCAACTATTTATAAAAAGGAATGACATATACAATGGGACGGAGAGAGTAATAAATAGAATGATAACTTTATAATATCACTTTTTACATATATTGTCTCGTACATTTTTACTTATTCACCACTAAAAATGAAAGTTTATTTTTATTTGTCCAGTTTTAAATATTAAAAGATAATTTATTACTTACTTTTAATTTATTCTTATTATTAATTGCAGTTATTACTAGAGCATTGATTTGTTATATTAAAAAAGTGATATAATAACATTTTCATTTTTTATTTTTTTTAGTGTGTCATATCAATAATGAACAAGTAAAACAGAAAGAGAGAGTAATAAATTTGTGATGATAAGGACAAATTAAAAACTTAATAAGTAATAACTTATCTATTGACTTATAAACCGGACAAGTACCTATTTTTAGTATAATCAATCAACGAAAATGAACGGAGGGAATATAAATCAATTGAATGAAATAGTACACTTGAATATTTTTCATTCATTAGAAAATTATTCTTTTATTTTTAGTGTATGGCATCAACTAACAGTTGTACAATTCAAGTGGTGAAAAAAAAAGCCCCTACCCCCCACCCCACCTCCCCATGTCCCCCACCCCCAAACACCCCCACAGCACACACCCATGGGCACTTTTGAGCACTACAAATTCAAGACCAAACCCCTCATTTTCTTTCATTCTTTGTTTGTCCTTCACAAAAACAAAGAAGAAGAAAAAAACTAAACTCCCTAGCAAAAAAAATCATACTTCAAAATTCTTTTAGGATTCCACAAAATTTCAATAGTTTTTTCGATATGTCAACTATAGTTTATCAAGATTTCCAGTCGTATTCTGATTCAAATATCATTGAAACAACTACGCTCAAGCTCAAAGTACCAACCCCAACTACTATAGTAAAAAATATCAGTACTACTAACGAAAAATGTTGGAGTTCCGTTCAAAATCTCTCATCCATCAATTACTCGAAGGAAATGGAAAACTCTTACATACACAGGCTTAATGAACATAGCCTTGCATTATGTACTGAAAATTTGGGAAGTGAAACTGGAACTGATCAAACCATTGACAACAACATTTTCTCATTTTCATCGCGAGAGTTCAAAACAGAGCAATCAAATTACAATAAGGTGATGAGTTATAAAAATACTCAAACCTCTCGAAAACTTCCACCTCCTTTAACAACGTTAAGAGGATCGAATTCTCTTCAATGTCGGCCATACAGAGAAGGGGGTAGATTAGTCATTAAAGCAGTTGAGACCCCGCAAATGCGTACCTATTTTCATGCTGAAAGAAGTAATGGCAGACTTAGGCTCTGTTTTCTGAATGATGAAAACTCTGTTCCAACGATCGATGAAGAGGACGGAGAAATAGAAGCTGAAAACGACGTATTTGAACGAGAAATTAACGATGACGAAGAACGAGGAGAGGAAGAGGAAGAGGAGGAAGAAGAAAATGGCATGTACATGAAAAGGGACATGGATGGAAATAATTATGATATTGAGGCTGAAATTGGAATAGTGAATTGTCAAAGGGTAAGTAGGTGCAAGGAAGGAAGGCAAGGGAAAAAGACATTTTGTGATTGGAGGAACCCTTTATGGGTGGCTACTTCCTAAAGTTTTTGTCTTTGGAACACAATCATTTTCTATTTATTTTCTTTTTTAAAAAAATCCATTTTTTAAAATTATGTCTCTCTCTTTATATTATTACTCTCTCCGTCCCATTTTATGTGGCACCATTTCCTTTTTGGTCAATCCCAAAAAGAATGTCACATTTCCTTATATAATAAGTATTTAAATGTACAATTCCTCTTTTATTCTTGTTGGTCCCACTTAATATTAAAGATAGTACTCCAATATATTTATGAAGAGAGAAAAATGAGTCTACTTTTTAATGGACAATTTGGTAAATATTTCAAAATCTTCATTTATTTATTAAATTTCTTGTCCGGCCAAATATTACCACATAAAATGGGACGGAGGGAGTATATGTTATATATCGTCTACTTGCATCATTATACTCACGTGGATCTAAGATTTCTATAACACAGATTTAACATTAAAAAAAATTGATAAAAGAAAGTGCTAAGCTAGAATCGATCATATGTACTTAGAGGGCCCAATGGGTAGCCATATATAGTTTAGGGTAGGAGTGACAAATGAGCGAGTCGAGTCGAATACGAGTCGATCAAAAAACGGATTAAATAAAAATGGATAAGTTACTCGACTCGAACAACATTTTAAATGGATAAAAACGAGTTATCCAATGAATAATATGAATACCCATATTTACCCATATTATAATAGAATTCTTGTTCAAAGCTTTAAAACAAAAAAAAAATTAAAGTTTTTTTTATCCCTTCACTCCACCCCTATCAGCCCCCTATCCCCCTATCCCAAAAAATGTAAAAAAATAAATAAAAAAAATTACCACCCCACCCCTACCAGCTCCCCACACCCATCCCAAAAAAAATTAACAAAAAATTTAAATTTTTTCATTAAATTTTTTTTAAAAAAAATTACCACCCACCCCTCATACCCCATCCAAAAAAAAATTAACAAAATTTTAAATTTTTTCATTAAAAATTTTTAAATTTTTTTTTAAAAAAAATTACCACCCCACCCCTTCCAGCCCCCCCTCCACACCCCACCCTTTATCACTTTTTTTGTTTGTGTGAATGCACATCTTTAACCCATTTTATCCATTTAATTACCCACTTTTAAATGGGTAATATGAGTATTATTTGTTTTTACCCATTTTTAAATGAGTTGGATACCCAACCCATTTAAAATGGGTAAATATGAGTGAATACCCATATTAATTACCCATTCTGCCACCCCTAGTTTAGGGCAATCGGACACTATTTGCTGAAAGATTATAGAAAAATTATCCAAATACACATTTTATTTTTATCATAATCTCTAAATTTCCTTACCATTTAAAAAATCCTCAAAACTCCCCTCGTGGATACATAACTTTCCTCTCGCGGATACATTTCTATCCCCTCGGATACATTTCTCCCCTCTCGGATACATTCATTTTCCATGTATCCGGATCATATCCCCTCTCGGATACATTCATTTTCCATGTATCCGGATCATATCCCCTCTCTGATACATCTCTCCTCTATGTATTCGGATGTCATATCCCCTCTCTGATACATCCCTCCTCTATGTATTCAGATGTCCTATCCCCTCTGATACATTCTTCACCTGTGAATCTAGAAGTGCAGTGATGTATTCGGTAGTCCTTCACAATAAGATTTTTTTTTTCATATATATATATTAAATCGTAAACACTCTTAACGAAATCTCTGACTTCGTCATCCCACATATTATTCTTACTTTGGCCTAAAGTAATTTTGAAATATTTCAACATGAACGTCATCAAATAATCTTAGATCAATTTTAGAAAATATATACGAATTAGTTTAACGGAAAGACCATGAATTCAAGTGTGCGGCACCATAAAATAAGGGATAGAAATCAGGCCGTGGAAGTGACCTACGAGCTAGTGACTGTTATTACAGTTAGTTTATAACATGGGACCATGATCACGTTAAGTGCAATAATTTAGCAGGGCCTAGCTTAAGGATTTTGAACAAGAGGTGCACATGACATGAACATGACCAGTTTCAACATTTACATTCTCACTCATGATTTTGGAATTTTTGGATCAAAATTATTTGCCCGTATCACTTATAATAGTTAACTTGAAAGATTGGGTATTCAGACTATATTTTAATAATGACTACTTTTAATTAGTATAAACAAAATCGCTACGTCAATAGCGATTTTGCCCTTTTGGTTAGAAAAAAATTTGATGTGCCCTTTTTAAATTTTTGTCAATTTTTTTTTGCCCTTTAGGCTCCGGACTCGTGTTTCTTCATCGTATTCTTCTACTATTACTTGGGTTTGACGCACTTGAACCGAGGGTCTTTCAGAAACAATCTTACAACCTGCACAAGATAGTGATAAGATCTGCATCACTCTACTTTCTGAAGACTCACATAGTAAGACTTCACTAAATATGTTACTATTATTATTGACCTTGGCCAAATAAGCTAACTTATACGTAGTAGAGTAATTATTTTCAACTTTCCATGGTTATTTTGGAGTGTGACAAGGCGCAAGTAATAAACTAGCAAATTGTATTAAAAACAACTTGAATCCCTTTGAAATGTGTAGTCCAAAAAGATATATTATAACCGTACTATGGTCTGTTAAACGTCGTTGTTGGTGCATAATTCTTGGATGAATTTTCTACCTTCAATGTTGGACCAAAAGAACGTAAATGATTGTTTATGACACTCACTCTTTAGAATACGATAGAAGTTGACAGAGACAAGTTATAGAATCCAACAAGACAGGATTCAAAAAGGGAATAAAAGTAGGATGTAAAACACAACTTTTGTTGTGATGTATTTATAGATTCAAAATTTCAAACAAATAACAGGAAAATTTGGGGTGCAACTGGAATTTTTGGTTAAAGGGACAATTAGTGATTGCCTCCCTTTACTATCACGAGTGGTATCTAAATTAAAGTAATAATATGACTAGAGATTCTTGTAACCTCATACTAAAATATCTCCTTTGACCTAGCCTTTTTTTTTCTCTTTTGAAAGATTCATCTTTTTACTCTCTTGATAATCGAACCCACAATCTTAAGATTGAAGGTGGAGGATAATTATCATCTGAACAACTCTATAATAATGTATTAATTTAAAACCGCTTTAAAATAAAACAGGGATTTGGAATAGCAAATATTTGGCATGTGAAATAAGTGATCCACCGAAAAAATATGAGTCTATTATGAAATCGTCACATCTCTATATTGTTGAATTACTTTTTTAAAAAAAAGGATAATTAATAATCCTTTAATATTTCCTTCATTAAAAAAGGGGGAAGATCTTTGAACTACAACTTTTTCAACTTTTAAAAGTTAAACTTTATGAAATATTGCTTTGCTCCTTTTAATTCTCTAGAAACTTTAATATATATGATTCAAACTTCTTCTTTTTTTTAATTTCATCGTCGTTGTTTTAAACAAAAGTTGATTCAAAATTTAATGTTATAACTTATTATATTTCTAAAAATTTGAGTTAGATTTACTATTCCCACTTATTTTGGACATCAAAAGTAGATTTGAATATATATATTTTCTTTTTCCTCTCTTTTTCTTGGTGGTGGTTTTTGACAAAGCTTATGTGTATAGCATACTTCCTAAGACTTTGTCAACAACCCAAAAAGGAGGTGTGACAAATTTTATCATTTATTTTCTAATTGCATAAATGAAGATATTTGAGAAAGCCAATTGTAATAAGATGTTATAGGTATACCCCTTTTTCCCTTTTCTTAAAAGAAAAAAATCAATGGCATAGAACATCACAAGAGAAAGTGAGCTTCTTAAATTTGGCTCAAATACCATGTGAAAAAATTAACATCTCAATCTAATACTTTTAGAATCATGATTTTAAAAAAAAGTCAGCCTGGTGCACTAAAACTCTCACTATGCACAGGTTCGGGGAAGGACCTAACCAAAAGGGTCTAATTGTACATAGTCTTACCTTTGCATTTCTGTCAGACGTTGTTTTCAATGTCTTTATTCTTGACCTCCTGATCACGACAATAACTTTACCAGTTACTCCAACAACTTAAGAATTATGATCTAAAAGAACTTTAGTTAGATTTCGCTTTTATGAGTTCACTTTGGTTTCAAGTTCTCATAAACAATTCAAACCTATAATTATACTTTCTGGAAAACTCAAATGTATATCATACCTTCTTCTTTTTCTTGAACCTTAATTTGCATACCCCTGTTTCTATATGAACAAAATACTTTTTCTCAAAAAGGGATAACGTGTGCTCTGTCTTATTCATACTTGTCTATTGTGCAACTTTATATGGATATTTTCCTCCAATCCCCCCCTCCCCCCACCGACGGATGGCTGTTCAAAAATGGAAGACTAACACATTTTTAAGCTGGTGCATTTTTTGAATAAGGAGTGTGAAAGATGCTTTAAACAAATTCAACAGAGAAAAGTAAGTATATTAAATAAAACATGCACAAAGTGCACAGACAAATAGGGGCCAAAGCAAATAATATGTACTGTCTACTTGGGATGTGACAATATGTTATAAAAAACGGACTTCAACAGTGTAATAGTGAGGCAAACCACAATGAAGAGGTTGAGTCCCTAAACGGGGTTTATGTAATGTAACACTTGGGAACTATAAGAGGGTGACAAGAGTTGGTTACGGATAAGAACTTGCAGGCTTCTAGGGTGGTAAACTTTCAAATATAACATTTTAGGCTCTGATTACATGATAAGATAAGATTATGAGAACTAATTAAAATTAGTAAGAACTCTGATGAACACTAGAACCCTTCATGAAATCATTATGCAATAATAGAAGAAACTAAAGACTGAGATTAGATGGTAAGAAACGGATTAAAGTCACATGAAACAGTGAATGCATCTATCCTTTTTGTCTGACATGTGGAACTATAACCAGGCTTCTTAGAAGCTTGACTATAAAGAATGTTTGCTCAACTTCTTGTCAACTCAAACATTCATCACATCTGCAGGACCAATCATCACCAGGTTCACAGATAGGGTTAAAACTCTATGTTCAAGAAAATATACAGATACAACTTTGGCTCACTTAGTCATTCACACAAACATATTCTTTACAGAGAAAAAGGGAAACTATATATATAGTAATACCATCACAGGAAAGAAAATATGAACCAAACTTTACAGATGCATCAAAACATAATATCATCATCTACGGACACTTTACATTATCAGAATTGCCATGATTCCAAAGTTCCTCTTCTTTTTTTTGAGATTGGTTGATTCCAAAGTTACTCTTACCTCAAAAAGTTCTCCGATTACACACTAGAGCACCTCTCACTGCTAAACTTGCAAACATCTTTCAAACCAGCTTCGGCAACTCTCGTTTTTTTGAAATTGGTAACATGTTATACTCACAGCACCCTAAAAAAAGGCCTGGCATATCATATCTACAGATACAGCCTCAAACAGAACTTACAAAGAAGCCATAAAGTCTAGTAATGATTCAACATCATCAACTAACTTTTCTTTACACCAAAAATAGAGAAGAGAAATGCATGAGCTCTTGATCTTCTGGATTGAACTGCACCTGCCTTCAAAACATCTTTCATTCCTCTCTTTCCAAATTGTCCATCATATGCAAGCTGGAACAATCTTCCACCACTCTTTCTGACAAGTTTCTCCTTGTCTATTGTTCCAACTACATCTTAGGTCAAATGTACTCTGGGGTATCACCCAAACAATTTGAGCTAATGTTGCAAAAAGTTGCCATAGTTGTCTGGTAAATGAACAATGCAAGAAAAGATGCCCATTGGTTTCAACTTCCTGATGGCATAGAAAATGTCACACCCCGAGCCTACACCCTGGGCGGGACTGGCAGTCGAGAACCATTGTTGGCCCCAAGCGAACCCTTGACCTGGCTTACTTACTCAACGGAAGACTTAATTCAACAAAGACAAGTCTATGAAATAAACTGGAATGTTATAATGGAACATTCAACTTGGCCATTAAGGCAAACTCAAGTCTTAACATAAGATAAAGACAATGAAAAGACTAAAGAACTAACATTTGACTGTCTATGAAGCCTCTATAACAACTAAGATGGATGTCAAGACAGGACCCCCGATCATCCTAACAAATGAAATACTGAAATAACTGAAAGCAATAAAAAGGAGTCCTCCGGAATGCAAGGAGGCTCACCAACTAACTCTGGAGTGCTCACTGGATTAACGATGCGCTGGATGCCGATCCTAGTTACTTGTGTTTGCATCATAATAAGATGCAAGCCAACTGGCATCAGTACATTGAATGTACGAGTATGCGAGTTGGAATGCTAAACACAACATAGGCTTGAAAGAGATCTGAAGAACTTACCTGACTCAACATAACTGAACTCATTTCAATATAAAGCAGCTTAAAACAAGTGCAATATAAAGAAAAGTTGTTTAAAACATGATTTCAACTCTGTGTGTATGCAAAGATACATATAACTCTAAAATGTATGTAAAAATACAATAAATTGTGTATATAAGAATACAATTACTTCTGTGGGAGTTTCTCTAACCGACAACCATCACGTAAGAGCTATTGTGATGATATTACAGCGTTTTGCCTCACGCTGCCAGGGCCATCCTATACCTTGCCGAGGGTATAGAATCTGAACTACTAAGTGGATCCACTAATCTATGCTAAAAAGCACTAAAGGAATCATCTAAAAAGTATGAACCTTTTCTACCCATGATGGCTACATGGTTTATGAGGGCTGTGAGTTGTCTGAACTCTCCCCCATATCGGTGTTCAATACTAACTTAATTACCAAAAATGAGATAAAGTAATTGGGCAAGGAAAAGATCAAACTACCCTTTCAAAATTCAGATTGGATTTTCCTTATTTCAACAACCCAACTTTCAAAGTGCATAACTCACTCATACGAACTCGGAATCGCGCAAACTCAGCGGCGTTGGAAAGATCATTCCAAGATCTGTCCTACCATATCTGGAAATACCTCTAACTCATCCTGAGCTAGAAGTTATGGCCGTTTGAAGTTGGCCAAAACTCAACTTATTCTAACTTAACAAAATTTGCAGATTTTCATTCTTTCCAAAAATGACTATTTCCAATTATTAGCTTCTTCCTAGTTATTTCAAATTGCGAGATGTTATAGAAAACACATAGAACATAGATGAAAACCCCTTCATTGAAGTTTATCATGAGTGAGACAAGCTTTCCAAACAACTCTCGTGTCAGGATTGACTCTACAACATAAGCACATCTTTAGATTTTCTATAAGTAAAATAGGAGATGACTAAAGCAAAAAACTTGAAATATCCGTACAAAGGAAAAGTAAATGCTTGCGAGGTCCTGAAAACTGTCCTTTGTTCTCCATGTTTTCAAACTTTTGTTGGTCACATTATTTGATTTTTGTTATAATTGAGTTTTGGCCTGTACTTAACTGCTATATCTTAGTTTGTGCATTATTTGATTTTTATTATATTCTATTGAATGAGCAGAACTTGGGCCTGTGTAAATGTATAATTGTAGTTTAAAAAGATATTTGAGCTCAATCCCGGGCTTTCTTTAAAACAAGGTTCTTTGCAAGAAAATATCATATCATTATAATGTAAAACAGGAATTGAGCAAATGTACCTTTGGAAATGTAAATAATAGTGATCCCTAGGTCTTTTGCGTTGAAAAGCTAGCTAAGAAAGCAAACAGAGATGAACAAGTAACTAAGGCTCTTGGTCATGTACCTTTGGAAATTGTGATGCCTTTAAGAAATGAGCAGTTGATTGGTGAAAAAGAAACACATGAGAGTAGTAATGAGCAATCAGGTGAAGAAAAAAAAGTGGTGGATTTGCAACTGAGTGATCAGGTGAAGAAGAAGATGAAAACAGATGACATAGGTGGTAATCAAAGTTAGAGAAGAAAGCATTGAGCATAGAACAAGTGAGGATTCATCTGAAGAACAAGAATTCTAAGGGTAATCATCAAAAGATAATAGTGATCCCGAGTCTCTTTTGCTTCCAGTAATACGTAAAGATCATTGACATCAAAACGTATGGGTTTACGACCCCACTTAAACATGTCTGGGCCTTATGATTCAAGGGTCACTGCGAGAGTCTGCTTAGAACTCAGTTTGTTGAGTTTAAAGAGGTTTTGATCAGTGAGGGTGTTGACAAGAAATTTAGAAAAACATGTTTTAGTCACTTTTTAAACTTCAAAAAAGATGTAGCGCTACAACTCTTTCCATTGAAGTTGATGCATAGCATTTTTCTTTGCTGAGTCTTCTGTGAAAAGAAAAAGAAGATCTAGAATGACTATAATGGCTTGCCTATTTGTTTTGGCATTAACGAATTCATTGTCATGACTAAACTTCAATGTCACTCTCCCCTCCCTGCACCCCTTTGTCAACAGTTAGCAGAAATTTTGAAAAAAGAGGGTGCGGTGCAAATTTGGTTGATAAGTGGGGAAGTCTATTGTACTCATTGAAAAGATGAAGAATCCAAGGATGATGAAAAAACAAAAGGTGGCAGTGAGCGTGGTTTGGTTCTTGCATAGCATATTATGTGCAAAAGATAATCATCGACCGGTTAAAAGTGGTGTCGAATAAAAATGTATTCTTTTCATATCCATGGGTCGAATGCGCTTCAATCTTTCTATTGAATATCATTTAGAAGAACTGAATTCATCCAAGAGTATAAGGAGATCACCTTTCTATTGGATCTTGGATGGACTCAATTCTTTTAAAAGATATTCAATAGTAAGATTGAGGCTTATTTGATTCCCATGAATATGAATCGAAAGCCATCTTTTACAGGTTGGTGTCTATCTTTTTTTGTATCTTTTGCACATAATATATTATGCAGGAACCAAACCCCTCACTGCCATCGACCATCGTTCACTTTTTTGTCAGTTTTGGATCATTTCTATTCTAAATGAGCTCAATAGACTTCTCCACTATATCAACCTCCTTTTTTTTTCCCAATCTTTGTTAATTGCTAACTAAAGGAGGGGGGGGGGAGGTTAGAGAATGGCATAAGAGTCCAATCATTATAACGAATACATTGATCCCAAAACAAATACGCAAGTCACTGTAACCACACCAAATCTATTATTTCTTTTCACAAAAGACTCCGCGAAGAAGAAGCTACGCATCAGCTTCAGTGGCAGTTGTATCTCCATATCTTTGTTCAAGGTTAAAAAGCGACCAAAACAAGTTTAATATCCTTCTTAATACCCTCACTGATCAAAACATTTTTAAACTCAACAAATTGAGTTACAAAGTTGACACTCACAGTGACCCATGAATAATAAGGCATAGACACGTTCAAGTGGGTCTTAAAATCCATACTTTTCATGTCAATAGTCTTGATACATTACTGCAACCGAAAGAGCCTCAGGATCACAGTCATCATTTGAGTATACAGTACCTTTAAAATTATCATAGAAACCAACATCATTATTAGACCTAGCAACAGCTGCTAATTGGGCATCCTTTTTTAATCATGTTGTTTTTATCTATTTTCTGTTCTTTCTAATGTAGCTGTCGCCTGCCGCTGAATCCTCAACCAAATTTTTTGCTGATGTGCTCTCATTTCTTTCTTCTCCTTTAGATGAATGTTCACTTGTACTATGATCAAGTTTTCTTCAAATCATCAATCATAGTTCTGTCATTATCTTCTTCTTCACACGACTGCTCAGTTGCACTCTCACCATTTTTTTTCTTCTTTGCCTGATTGTTCACCGCTACTCTCATGTGTTTCTTTTTCACCAACTAATTGCTCATTACTTAAAGGCACCACAATTTCCGAAGGTACAAACTCAAGAGCCTTAGTTGTTTGTTCAGCTTTGTTTGCTTCCTTAGTCAACTTTTCCAGTGATGTGGTAGCTTTTTTACTATGTGTACCACAGCCAACTGTCATAACCACTAGCCACCATTTATAGTCATCACCATCAACTGTCATTACCATATAATAGCCACCAATCACTATCGACAACGATGACCACCATCAGTCACCACTATATATTTTCTCAACAGGTACTAGGTAACTCTGTCCCAACAAGGCTAGAACAGATGGGAAGAGTCACCTAATATTTTTGTCTTTGCTGGGATTTGAACCTGAGACCTCACGACTCTCAACCACTTCATTGATCACTAGACCACACCCTTGGGTGACCATCAGTCACCACTATATATAAACCAGTCAGCATCATCATTCACCACTAGCATAAAATATCACTATCATCCACCCCAATTAACAAACATCGTTAACCACTATTACAAGTCAACTGTTATCTCTAGCTACTACCTACAACCACCACCATTAGTCAACACCATTCTTAATCGGCACCCACAACAACTATCGCTATCCATCAGCACCACTAACCATTATATAAATTCTTAAAACTATTTTTGTAGTATTACATTTATTTAGTATTTTATATGAATTTTATATTTATTACTCTATCTATCCTAATGTATGTGACACTTTCTGGATTTTGAAAGTCAAATGAGCTTCTTTTGGACCACAAATTTTTTCATACACCTCGTAAATATTTTGAATTGTCACTTATTGTGATCTGTAGTACTTTTTACGTAGTTCTCAAAAATGTAAATTTTATTTATAAAAACATAAAGATTGCATGCACGAATTAACGATCAAAATTCAAAACTGGCTCTTGAAGTTCAAACTGTGTCACATAAATTGGGACAGAGGGGGTAATTTTTAAATAAAAGACAACTTCTATACATTCAGATGTTGAGAAGACAAACAATTTAAATTATTTAGTATTCATATTTTAATATTTAGATATGTATTAGGAATCATACTTCTATATCCTAATGTACATCTTAATATTTAGATTCATACGTTTTAATCTTAATAAAAACATATGAGTTCATTTTGTCATAAATCTTAATCATTCAGATTTATTCAAACTTATTAAATGGCCTTGCACCTTTTCATTTGTATGGGAAAAGAAAACCTAAAACAAGAATAAGAAGTGAACAGTCAAAATTTTCCTTCAAAGTTCTAAAATTCTTTTGAAATATGGTTACCAATGAAGTCTAAAAGTGTAGGCTTACGCCCTACTGTCCTAGTTGTCACGACCCAGTTAAGGATCATGACCGGCGCTAAGGGGGAGAATCCCAAAGCAAGCCTCACCAGAATTCTATAAAAAATCGGGCAAAGTTTCCTTTGTTTTAGGCCTATCCTGGATTTTTCCTGTCTCAGAAATTCACAACACAACTAATAGCAACTATAAACCACCATGTAATATCCATCAATGATCAAATTGTCACGCAATAAAACCAATTCATCTCCAATTTACGAAAAAAGTTCCAAACTAGTCACTTGACTACAATCCGAAGGACTAATCTTGACTCAAATCAAAAGAATGACAAATGGAGCGACTCTAAGAGTTTTTAAAAGAAACTAAATAAACAAAGTAAATCAATAGTTCTCTTGCCGCGCGAAGCAATGCGGGGCTCACCAGATGCTACCAACTCACACGCTAGTTAATGAAATCCTCTTCAATACTACTTGAATTCTCTGTAAAAACAAATAGCGAGGAGTGAGACGCTAGCTCAGTGAGTAATAATACTCAACCACAACCATTTTGATGAGGGACAAGTTAGAAAACATGCTAGTGTAATAGTCATGATGATGAAACAATGCTCTTTCAGAAACAATAACAATAGTCAACCTTAGGTGCCTCATATAAGCAAAATCAAGGTAAATACATAATAGCAAACTCAGAAAAGAACATTTTCATATCAAATCTTATAACTGGGAGGTTTCCAAGGATGAATCATGTAATTAGTGTGGCCTTCTCTTTAAGAAGTAACCAATAACAGTGAACTCCTCATAAATGAGGTAATTATTCATATCAGTAGATCCCTACTCGAGGGATATCAGTAACAGTATACTAGTTCTACCTTCCCACTAGCAAGGGCTTTATCAGTAATCAGAACTGCAAGGTGCAGCAAGTCTAACGAGCCCGTCGTTAGCTACGGGATTCATCAAGGTCTACTCCCATTTATATTTTTCTTGTAATTAGTAGAAGCATTTCAAAATCGAACAGAGCATTTAAATCTTATCAAATCATATCATTTCAAAGTTTAACAATCACTTGTCAAAATACTATTTCTCAAATAAGTGTAAAACCTTTTCAATAACGGTAATCATATCTTGTAAGAATGAGATCATCTCAAATAATCTTTTCAGTATCATATCCAGTAAAAGACTTGTCCCACATGCAAGTTCAATACAGTCGGTAACACATTTACTTTAAAAACCATGT
>JAJOOS010080061.1:0-49381 GCA_029582725.1 Solanum chiquidenum | reverse complement strand
CTTCAAAACGAGCTTAGGAAATTAAGAATTGATAAAGTTGCAAGTTAATCTCCCAAGTCAAGAACTAGAATAGAATAATAATGTCTAACCCCCAAAAACGAGGTTTACATGCCCTATTTATAGAAAACAAGTCCTAAATTAAAAGGGAAACAAAATAAGAAAAGTTTCATTCAGGCACGCGTCTTCATTCAACGAGACAGACTCACGAACCGTCGATGGATCTACGGTGCGTGAGTCCCTTCCGTCAGCCAAGACTTGGAAAATATTTCAGCTTCCAAAATCCAGCTTCTCTGAAGCAAACGACGGATGTGCAGTACGGACCATAGATCGATCTACGGTCCGTCAATCCCCCTCCGTAGCTCCACACTTAGAATCTTCATAAATCAGGTACTGAAACCCTCGCAGTATCCATCTACGGACCGTCAATGGCCACCGTGATTCCACACTTGGTTAGATTTCCCTGGTTTGCCTCCATGACTTGGCTGCTGATCTACGACCACCATCTATGAAGCGTCAATGGACCTACGGTCCGTAGATCACCTCTGTAGATGCCCTTTTCTGCATTTAATTCAGCTGTCTCATCCTCAATATTCTTAAGAAAAATATTTTCATTGATCATTCAGAAAGTTAAGAGTCACTCTCATCCCTAAAAAAATTCTAAATCAAATCTGGGAATTTTTTTTGTCATTCATCGATTAGAAAAAGAGTTTGTTACTTTCTTCAAAACTATAGTGAGGCAAATCTGTTGAATCTTCCACAAGCGTTCATCTGAGGTAGGGTTTTGAAAAACTTTGAGATTTCATCATAAATCAACTCCTTCTTATGGGTTTCATTATTACACTCGGTAATCTTAAATATCCTTCATCATATTGTTTTAATTTGTGAGCTTTTGTTAGTGTGAACAGAAATTGTGCTTCGATACATGAATCCCATAAAAAATTGTGAATTTTTTTTTTGGGGATTTCTTTTGGGTTACAACTAATATTATGTTAGTTTGTCAACTGGGTTTTAGAGTTTTTGTTTTTCCATTGTGGTTTCTCGATTTGCTTTACTACTTAGGAGTTCTTGTATTTTTCCTCAATGTTAATTTTTTAAAGTATTTTCTACAGGTTTGTACTTGTTATTATATATATCTTGATGTTTAGATTTTTTCAGTTTTTGCTTTAGCAGAAAAGATTATTAGTCTTTGGTGGTGAGCTTGCTACTTATAAAAAATAGTTTTTTGTGAGCTTGGTAGCATTTGGTGCAATGTTAATAGTATTTTGTGAGACTTGGCTTGGCAATTTATGGATTCAATCCATTTCAAACCATGAGCATATCTCACAGCACATGCCCTATTATGTCAATGGTGTATAATTTACCTCCATTGATGTGCATGAAATCAGAATACCTTATGCTTTCTTTGCTTATACCTGGACCGCGATCACCTGGAAATGACATTGACATTTATCTACAACCATTAATATAAGAGTTGAAGGAGTTGTGGGAGTTCGGGGTAGAAACATACGATGCTTCAAGAAATCAAACTTTTCAAATGCGAGCAACTCTTTTGTGGACAATTAAAGACTTTCCTGCATATAATATGTTGTTCGGTTCAAGTACAAAAAGAAAGTTGGCTTGCCCTTGTTGTAATTATGGCACTAACTCATTCTATCTAAGTCAAAAAATGTGTTATATGAGCCATCATGTTTTGTTATGTCTATTTTACTAGTAAAGATAACATATATGTTATTTGTGTAGACCAAGTTATAATTCCAGCAGAAGGAGAAAAATGGGTGATGGATGGTCTTCGTGATGCTTGGAGGGGACATAAGAGATATGTTAAGGAGAATTATTTTGATAAGTATAAAACACTGGAAGATAGGCTAAAAAATTGTCCTAGTTGGATACCAGAAGTTCAATTTCGCCAGTTGATAGAGTATTCGGAGCTTCCAACTGTTAAAGTGAGATACAAATAATGCATTTAATTCTTTAGACCATATATATATTAATTACTTTTTCTTAAATTATAGGCCATGTGTTCTTTAAATTCTCAAAATAGAAAGAAACAAAAATGGAGGCATTGAGTGGGGCCTGTTAATTTTGGAAGAGTATGCTTGGCACTTTTTAGATAAATATTTTTTTATCTTTTATATTTTGTTAGATTACATGTTAGTTGCTTATATTTTTTTACATTTTTTGTAGCGTGCAACCAAAGAGAATAATGAGGAACTATCAAAGGCAGAAATGTTTATTGCAACTCGTACGAAGAATGGAAAACAAGTTGATCCTGAAACTGAAGTTATAATAGTAAGTAATTCTTTTGACCGTTAATTGCTTTTCAAAGACTTTAACTTTTCAACTAAGTAATCATGTATGTACAATAACTTCAATGTATTGTTTCTTGCCTACTTATGACAAGATTCATGACCTTAATTATGTACACTTCTGCTTTGCTCTTTCGATATTTTTTTAACCAGAAAAAAGCTTATCGTAAACTTCAAAGATTAGCGCCAAAAATATTTATTAGGAAACAACATTAAGTTCTTTCATGTGTGTACTATGCCTCATCTTTGTGGTGAACTACTATAAAGTGATTGTTAGTTTTCAGGAAAATAAATGTTAGGCAAGGTGCAACCGATAAGGTTTGACTTTTAGCTCTCATCTTGCTTTATCAAGACAATTACTAATGTATTATTTATAGGCTGAACTTCAAAATCAACAAAATTTGGGGGAAACAACAAATGAGTCATTTAAGGCAGTGTTTGGAAATGAGCAGCCTGGTCGAGTTCGATGCTATGGTAGATCTGTAACAAGAACTTCTTTAAAAAAAGATGAGGAAATCATCAAAATCAAACAAAAACATGCTGATGAAATCACTCCATTTAAGGAAGAAGTTAAAGAATTAAAGGAACAAGTGGTTGAATTGAGAAAGTTGCAAGGATTGAAGGAAGAAGTGCAAGAATTGCAACAACTGTGACATCTCATGAAATTATTGGTAAAAAATAATCCTGGACTAAACCTTGAGGATGCAGAAGGGTTTATCAGATCTAACCAACCATCTCCGGTTGATTCTAGTAGTGCACGGGCAACAAGAGGCCAAAATCATCCACGTTCCTCTGGATCAACTCATGGCCCGACTCTTGCAAAGGTATTAGTTGTTTGACTATATATAGGTACCAAATACTAAGATATGTACAATATTTTTCATTTATGCAACGTTCTTATTTTCTGCATTATGTTTCTTCAAGTTTGTTCTATATTTCTGCATTTATGTAAACAATACCACATTTTTCTACATTTGTGTGGTGCATTTTAGCATTATTTTCATGTGTTTCTGCATATCTATGATTTACTGCCTCCCACATGATAACGAGATTGTAGATTAATATTATATTTTTGCATAATTGCAGTTTCACATATTATTGAATCATATTTTTACATTTTCTAAGTATACTTATTTTCTATCTAATCAAGTTTCAATTTCACTTTGAACCTGTAGGAAACTTATGGCGATGCAATTGGAAATGGTGGCCGAAAGCTGAGTTGATTCAGTTGATCAATTTTATCCACTTATGATTTAATATTATTCATGATACTACATGAATAGTTTGGATATTTTAAATTGTATTAAAAGTACTATAACACATTTTGAAGTAGTTTGCATTACTAACTATTGATGTTGGATATTAGAATATTTCAAAGTTTTTTGTATTGTGAAGATATTTTTTGTTCTCTATTATTTAATATGATGCTTTATATTTCTTATTTAAAAAATGTTTTCAAGATACATATTATAATAATAATTTTTTTTAAAAAATACTGTTATTATATTTTAATTTTTAATCAGAAAGTCGTGGCTTAGCTTGTATAAATGTGGCCAAATAGATATAGGCATAACTACCTTCACCAACATTTTTATAGTGTGGCTGAATGTTGAAAAACAAGCAACGAGTTTAAAGTGTTGCCTATAAAGAATGAAATGTGACACTTCAAAAGTATTGTTTTAAAGCATAAATGTATGCCTGTAGATGGTATATAAAAGCGTAGTCATAGGTGAATGCAAAGGCAACACTTCTTGTATTTCGTAACCTTTTCCTCTTAAAAGTGTTGCCTTAGGGAAAAGGTTATGCTTGTTTAGGCCACCCCCTTAAAAGCGTTATCATAGGTAAAAAACTGTAGCCTTTGATCAAAGGCAACATTTATTTATAGTTTAGGCCACATTTTTCAACTGTGGTTGGAGGGCAAATTTGTTGTAGTGAGAGCTGATACAACTAATAACAATACAATTAGCAAGATCAAAAGTAGAAACCATAAGCATAATGTACTTGCTAAATCTTAACTCAATGAATAAAGAGTGTGTAAGAGCCCAATTTATAAAACAAATTCATGATGATGCATTGATGAATCTAGGAATTCGACTCAATTAGGGCTTGATAA
Organism: Solanum chiquidenum; assembly: GCA_029582725.1. Classification (NCBI taxonomy): domain Eukaryota; kingdom Viridiplantae; phylum Streptophyta; class Magnoliopsida; order Solanales; family Solanaceae; genus Solanum; species Solanum chiquidenum. The sequence continues at coordinate 44,962 of JAJOOS010080061.1, read as the reverse complement.
TCATAGTTTTAGTTACCTCAGTGCCTATTTTATGCTAGAAACTGATGTTTAAGTGTTAATGGGCAGCTGTGAAGAGAAAAGAGCAAGGCAAGGACATTAACGGGCCAAAGAGAGAAAAAAATCAAGGTTGAGCATCGCTAAGGCCTCTCAGCGATTCACTGAGTAGCCCTTCAGCTCGCCTAAAGTTATAGCATGCCAGCCATTGGACAAGAGCAATTAGGCGATGGAACATACATTTCGGCGACAAACTTTATCCCCCCATTTGACACTTGTTGTCAACCCCATAAATCTAATCTAATGATTTTGATAATTTTTTCTATTCTTACAACCATCTAGAACATGTCTTTCTTTCACTTCGTAATTGAACATATCACTCCTTGTGGGATAGACCCCAATTCTTTGTGGGGTTTATACTAGATTGTGATCACCTACACTTAGTATTGGATGAAGTGTAGTTGAACGTTATCAAAAATGGCACCGCTGCCGGGGAGTGGTGTTTATAATTCTCTTATTGCAGTATAAATGTGATCTAATCTTGTTTGTAGATGAACTAACTTACTTTGTTTTGTGTTTGTTGTTGGTTTTCCATACACGGGTGACAAAATAATTGTGAATGGACGCAATGTGAGCCAACTTGGCCACCAAGATGACATTCCCAACTTGAATAATGTCAATGAGGCTCAATTGGGTAGCGTGGGTGCTATTCGCTTACCTTCGGTCGTGAGAAATTCTGCATTCCATGTGACTAGAACGATGCTACAACTATTACAAATGAAAGTTGTATTCAGAGGGCTTGATCATGAAGAACCTCATGACCATAATCGGAACTTTGTGGACATGTGTGGCCCATTCTCTCTCAAGAGTATATCACAAGAATTAGTCCGGCTCCAGTTGTTCCCTTTTTCTTTGATGGGGAAGCGACCAAATTCTTAAGGAATCTACCGAAAGATTCTATCACATCTTGGGAAGAGCTTACCGAGGCATTTTACATAAGATTTTTCCTACCCTTGAAAATGGTGAAGTTGTGGGACAGTATTAAGAACTTCAAGTGAGTAGACGGTGAACCGATTCACGAAACATGGTTGAGATTTCAGAAGTTCCTGCTACAGTGTCCATCTCATGGGCTTCCGGGTTATGTAATACAACAATATTTTTATCGGAGTCCAGAGTCAGTTAACAAAGGGGTAGCTGATCAGCTTATTTGAGGAGGGATAATGCTACAACCATTTGAAGTGGCGTCATCTTTTCTTGACGAAATGATGAGAATCAATCGAGCTTGGTACACTCAAGAAGACCAAGTGTTTCATTGAATTTTAGGATGAAAAAGGAACAACTTGAAAAAGATAAAGGCTGGATGACAATATTAGCAAGATGATGTTTGAAAGGAAGTTGTTGAGAAAACGGGATATGGGGAACGTTGATGAAAACAAAGAGGCAAAAAGAGTGTTTAGACTTGAGGAGGGTTCTTGCCCGAGCTATTCAAAGTCGGGTGGGAATCAAGGCTGGAACCCACTTGTTAAAGATGAACGGAGAGGGTACAATCAAGACTGGGCTGACCAAAATGATTTGTGGAGGAGAGAAGACAATCATGAGGTGTATCACATGCAAACAGGTGATAGCCTAAAATCTAGTGGCAGTTTAGGAAGTCTTCGCGTGGATGAATTGTTATCACTCATTCTAGATAAGGTTGAAGGGTCTAATGACATGCTTAAGAAAATGAAGACTGATTTCTCATCATTGAACGATAAAGTTAATTCTCACGCAGATTCTATTAAACAACTTGAATGTCAAATGAGCCAACTTTCAGCCCAGTTGGAACCCAAGCTATTAGAAAAGAATGCAATTGAGCATGTGGCAAATTCAAAGGTTGATCATGACAAAAGTTTGGCGGTTGTAACATGAAGTGGGAAAGTAGCAGGTGGTAATGTGAAAGTGAATGATGGAGCAAACATTAGTGAAGAAGAGAAACACATCATTGAGGTAGATTTAATCTAATGATTTCGATAATTTATATTCCTACCGTATCACTCCTTGTGGGATCGACCCCAACTCTTTGTTGGGTTTATACTAGATTGTGATCGCCTACACTTAATATTGGATGAAGTGTAGTTAAGTACTTTAATACTTTAATTTTTTACATTAAAATATATAATAATAATAATAATGATAATAATAATAATAATAATATTAACAATAATAATAATAATAATGATAATAATATTAATAATAATAATAATAATAATAATAATCATTAACTTTTTCATTTTAATACATTAAAATTAATATAATGAATACAAATTTAATTTTTAAATATTAAAATATTATTAAAACTATAATTAGAAACGATATTAGTTTTTTATAATTATACTTAAGTTTTGTAAAATAAGAATTCCCAATTTTAACATACATGTAAAATAGAGCTATAATAAGGTTAAGCTTGTGTAAATTTTGATATGAGGCTCTGGATTGACATTATGTTCAATTTTTCTTTGTTATTTTAATATATTATTACTATTATATATTCATAATATTGTAATATTTTTATACACAACATTTTAATATAGTTGTCACGCCCCAAACTCGAGGGGAGCAACTGGCTCCTAATGCCAAAACTCAGGCCCGAGCCAACCCTACTAAACCATTTGCTACTAGCGCATGACAGCCATACGCAATCAACGAAACAAACAAGTATATCTCGGCTTAAAACTAAGCCCTCGGTCGGCAAGGCCCCTGTCAACTGCTCTATAAAGGAAACAACTACTCCCATGAGATCATATAAATAAATAGCCAACTAGCACAGAAGTCTTGATTGGGCCGTCAAGGCCACCATGATATCTATACAAAAACTGGAAGCAGGTATATATCAAGACAATACATCAAACAGCTCACAAGCTTCAGCAAACCAACAAAACTAGGCCAACATGGCCATAACCTAGTTGTACACCCCACACACTAGTCTCCAAGCCTCAAAGAGTAGTAAAGATTGGCAGGATAGGGCCCCAACCTACCCATAAAAATATACACAACAAAAGCTAACAAACCTACAAACTTTGGCAGCTCCGGAGGAAAGAGGCTAGCCAACCGGATAGAAGTCAATCCTGCTACTGAGGAAGTCTACTCAGTCGTTTGTCAGGACCTGCATGCATGAATGCAGCGCCCCCAGGCAATGGGGCGTCAGTATAAAATAATGTACAGAGTATGAAAGGCTGTAGACTAAATGAGAAAGTATCATAATATACCAAAAGCAATCAGGTAAGGATATCAAATTTAGATAAGCATGCCAACCCACTACTGAATCTAATAAAATACAATAATGATAAAAAAAAATCAACCTAATCAAGCCCCCATAAGCCCGGTAGGTACAAAAAACACACCACCTACTCAGGGCCCCATAAGCCAGAAGGTGCCAAATCAATCTACATAACCTTATCGGTAGCCCCTTGTCTTTGTAAGAAGTCACATAGCCCTTTTTGGCAACGATATAGCGTCGTAGGAAGCGCATAGCCCTCTTAAGCAACATCATAACTCTTTGGGCTGTACACAACCCTCTTTTGCATCACATAGCCCTGTAGGCAATACATAGCCCTCTTTAGCGTCAAAATAGCCTCGTAGGCAACATATAACACTCTTTGGCATCAATATAGCCCCGTGGGCAACACATAGCCCTCTTTGGAAATAACATAGTCCTATTATACAAGATCATAGCCTCCATAGGCAGTTCATAGCTCAACAACTAACCACAGTAGCCCCAAGGGCGACAACAAACAATTGAATAGGCTAAAGGCGAGCAATTTAGCTATAAACAATATGTATGAATAATCTCCAAGTCGTTCCTAACTTAGAGTCTTTCTTAACAGATCGTGAGTCACTAAAATGAGGGTTTATAACCACCCAATCGTCTAACCACTTACAATTACATCTACAAGATAACCAACGTTAACTACCTCTAAGGAAATATGTCTAACGAAGGGAATAACCTTAGCATACCTTTCCAATGAACGCTCGAAAGACCGTAGTTCCTTCACAAAAGTTGTTCATTATGTTCTAAGCTTCGCAAACACTATATATACACAGCTGGTACGCACCTATAAACAATTCATAATTAATCTTAAATCGGCAGATTTGCCATATTGCCCCAACTTGTCGAATCGTCCGTAGAAATTCATAAAAATAATTATAAAAGAGTCCCGAGATGATTACCTTAGTTAATCAAGTTTAAACCTTGAAGAAACACCAATAACTACAAATTTATATCTTCAAAAACCAGCTCCAAACGCAGCTAATAGAAGGGAAAAATGATTGTCATGTGTAGGGATTACATTTCTAGGCACCGGGGCAATGTTTAATGGTAGAAATCGTCAAAAACTAACATTCATCATGCTAGAACTCCATAGGAACCCTCTCTTAAGCTTTCTCTCTGGTTTGGAACTGAAATGAAATGTTTTCGTGGCTTAAAACTTTAAATAAGCCGACATACCATATTTTTTACCCGACCCGGATTCTGCCCCGGCAGTCCCTAGTAAAACCCTCATAACTTTTTACTCTGATGTCGGTTTGATACGGGATTTTGTGCGTTGAAAACTAGACTCGTAGGCCTTAGATTTAATGGGTAATAGGACTTCTAACTCTTTATATATTTGGATAAAACATCTAATACATTTCACCCAAATTTCAGAGAAATCTTTAAAAAGGAACTTACGATAACTTTCGCCAACTTTTATTTTCCCGCTTACTTAACTTCAAAACTTGAGATACAACCCTTGAACACTTAAAATATAACATACCACATCATTTTTAATTTATTACTCACCCTCCTTATCTTTCCACAAAGATACGAGTTAATTTAGACATTTTGAAAAGTCGGGGTGTTACATCCTTCCCCCCTTAGAAACATTCATCCTCAAATGAAAAATCTGAATCACACGGTTATGTCCTTAGGAGTTGCCAAAATTTAGACAAAGTATCCTTTGTGAATGTGACTATCAAGAACCTAAAATGCATAATTTTTTAACCTAGGCGTCTCACAGGACGACATAAATAGCTAAGCAATATAGCTCCGCAATAACAGTGCGAGCAAAAATACAGCGATGACAACCATAATAATAAGCAATAATATAAGTTTTTTGATAGGTAGCTTACCCCACTGCACCAATATAAATTGATATGCCATTACCTTGGGTATGAAACAAGTGAGGATATTTGGACCTCATGTCATCCTCAGCTTCCCAGGTCACCTCTTCTCTATTCTTGTTTCTCCACAATACTTTAACCGAAGCAACCTCTTTGGTCTTCAATTTATGGACCTCTCGATCTAATATGGCAACTTGAGTTTCCTCGTAGGAAAAATCCTCTGTGATCTGAACATCCTCAACTAGGACAACCCAATAAGGGTCTCTTACGCACTTCTGTAGCATCGATACATGGAAAACTGGATGAACAGATTCTAGCCCCGAAGGAAATTCTAACTCATAAGCCACTCGTCCTACCCTCCGAAGGATCCGATATCGCCGAAGGAATCTTGGACTAAGCTTGCTTTTTTTTTCAAATCTCATAACACCCTTCATAGGCGAGACTTTTAAGAATACCCAGTCAACGACACAAAATTCTAAGTCCCTTCGTCGCACATCTGAGTATGACTTATGTTGGCTTTGAGATTTTAGTAACCTCTCTCGAATGAGCTTAACCTGCTCCACTGTCTACTGTTCTAAGTTGGGTCCAATCAATCCTGACTCACCTACCTCGAAACATCCGATAGGGGACCTACATTTTCACCCATACAAAGCCTCATAAGGTGCTATCCCGATGTTGGAATGATAATTAGTATTGTATGCGAACTCTATAAGAGGTAAGTGGTCATCCCAACTCCCCTTGAAGTCTAGCTCACACGCCCGTAGCATATCCTAGAGTGTCAAAATTGTGCGCGTAGTCTGGCCATCTGTCTGAGGGTGAAAGGCGATATTAAGATTAACCTATGTCCCCAGTCCTTTCTGAAAGGACTTCCAGAAGTTGGCAATAAATTGTGCTCCTCTATCAGAGAAAATCGATACTGGGATACTGTGTAGCCTAACAATCTCTCTAATATAGAGCCCTGCATAGTCTTCGGCCGTAAAAGTAGCCCTAACTGGTAAGAAGTGGGCAGATTTTGTTAGTCTATCAACAATTACCCAAATAGAGTCAAACCTGCGACGCGATCGAGGTAACCCTGTAATAAAATCCATATTAATTGCTTCCCACTTCCAAAAAGGAATGGCTATCTCCTGAACTAGCCCAGCGGGCTTTTGGTGCTCAACATTCACTTGTTGGCAGTTAGGACACTGTGCCACAAACTCAGAAATGTCCTTCTTCATCCCCTGCCACTAATAGATCTCCTTAATATCATGGTACATATTCATTGAACCAGGGTTAATAGAATAATGGGAATGATGTGCCTCTTCCATAATCCGATGTGGAAGCCTTGCAACATTCGGAACACATAATCGACCGCTATATCTAAGGACTCCATCTCCTGCTATATCAAATGCTAAAGACTGTTGATCCTGATCCTTGGCTCTGAGCTGCTCTAAGCTAGGATCCTCTTGTTGCCATGATTTTACTTCTACAACTAGAGATGATACGCCTGTGTCCTGAATTTTTACCCACTATCTTCTGCCTCTAACAATCTGACTCCCAAGCTAGCTAACTGATGAAGCTCTCGCCTAGCTCACGCTTCTCAACACCTAAATAGGTTAAACTACCAATAGATCTTCGACTGAGGGCATCGTCTACCACATTCGCCTTTCCTGGATGATATAAAATATCCACGTCATAGTCTTTCAGTAACTCAAGCCATCGACATTGTCGCAGATTTAACTCTTTATGTCTAAAGATTTATTGAAGGCTTTTATGATCTTTGAAGATGTCAACATGAATGTTATACAAATAATGTCTCCATATCTTCAACGCATGCATAACTGCAGCCAACTCTAAATCGTGGGTCGGATAGTTCTTTTCATGTTTTCTCAACTTCCTTGAAGCATATACGATAACCTTACCATGTTGCATTAGAACACATCCCAACCCAACACCAGAAGCATCATAGTACACTGCATGCATAGCCTTCGGAACCCTCCGGTAATGTTAGAACTGGTACTGATGTCAACCTATCCTTCAGCTCCCGGAAACTATGCTCGCAAGCCTCAGTCCACTAGAACTTAGTTGCTTTTTGAGTCAGCTTCGTTAATGGTGATGAAATTGAAGAAAACCCCTCTACAAACCTTTCGTAGTACCCAACTAACCCTAAGAAACTATGAACCTCAGTCGGAGTCGTGGGTCTGGGCCAAGTCTTTACAGACTCAATCTTTTGTGTATCAACTGCAATGCTTGCATCTGATACAATATGGCCTAGGAAAGCCACAGAGCTCAACCAAAACTCACACTTGGAGAACTTTGCATAAAGTTCCTGCTCCCGAAGAACCTGAAGGACTGCTCCCAAATGATTTGCATGCTCAGCTTTTAAACTTTAATACACCAAAATATCATCAATAAATACAATCACAAATAAGTCTAGATACGGCCTGAATATACTATTCATCAGGTCCATGAACACTACTGGGGTATTAGTTAATCCAAAAGACATTACCAAGAACTCAAAGTGTCCATAACTGGTTCTAAAAGCTATCTTTGGAACGTCTTTCTCCTGAACTCGTATTTGGTGGTACCATGATCTTAAATCAATATTTGAGAAGCACTTAACACCTTGTAACTGATCAAACAAGTCATCGATCATCGGAAGGGGATACTTACTCTTCATAGTCACCTTATTAAGCTGTCGATAATCAATACACATTTTTAGTGAGCCATCTTTCTTCCTCACGAATAACATTGGCGCATCCCATGGTGAAGCACTAGGCCTGATAAAGCCTTTATCCAGCAAGTCTTTCAGCTGATCCTTCAACTCCTTTAGCTCAGCAGGAGCCATCTATAAGGAGGGATAGATATGGGTTGTGTACCTGGTAGCATATCGATAGAAAAATCAATTTCTCGTTCTGGAGGGATACTAGGGAGCTCGTCTGGAAATACATCTAGAAACTTATTAACTACCGGAATATATTGAAGAGTCGGTGGTTCTGCATCTATTTCATGAACGTGAACAAGATGATAAATACAACCCTTGGTAATTATCCTCCTCGCCTTAATATGGGAAATAAACCTACCCTTCGGCGTTGTTGTATCACCTTCCCATTCCCGAACTGCCTCTCCTGGAAAGTGGAATCTAACAATATTTGTCTGACACTCAACATCAGCATAACAAGACGCTAACCATTCCATACCCATAATGACATCAAAATCGACCATATCTAACTCTACGAGATCTACAGAGGTCTGATGGTCGATAATTTTTACCGTGCAACCTCGATAGACTCTTCTGGCAATAATAGACTCACCAACTGGTGTAGATACAATAAAGCGTCGATCTAATGAATCTGCTACTATACATAACTTCCCTGCAATAAATAGAGTAACGTAATACAGAGTAGATCCAGGATCTATAAAAGCATAAACACAATGGGAGCAAACAATCAATGTACCTATCACAACAACTAGTGATGACTCTCAGTCCTGTCGGCCGGCTAGTGGATATGTATGGCTCTTTCCACTACCAGAACTAGATGCTCCCTCTCTACATCTGCCTCTACCTCTACATGTTGAAGTCTGGGTTCCATGCCATGTAGACTGTGCTGATGAAGAGGAACCTACTACTGACCTATACCACCCTGGCCTATGGTCGAGCAGTTTCTCCACCCATGCCCCTCCTATCCACAAGAATAACAACCAGTAGACCATGGTCAGAACCATGACTCAGTTGATAGGCTGTGGTCCCAACGACGGTCCATCAGTGGCTCCGTCGAAGAGCCCCGTCATCTTTTAAGTTAGGGTCATTTTGGTCTTTTCCCCTATGCGTTGGACACCTAAACTACGTCGATTTACTCAGTTTAAGCCTATTTACTTAGTTAGAACTTACCCATAATGATTATTCTCCATCATTTTTCAAGCTTAGAGTGAAGGAGAGAAATAGGCGATAGCTTTCTCAAGAACACGCAACAGGCTTTCTTCAGTTCCATCCTGAAAATCAAAAGATTTCTCCGTGAAATTCGTCACCAGGTATGTGGGATTTCACTAGTGGTTTCCTTTCATCCACTAGGTCCCTAGAATTTAGTAATATTCCTAATTCCTATATATTTTTTAGACCTAGAGTTTCTAAAACCTTATATATTGGTTGTGATTTAGCTTTTATAGTGTTCCTAATCAGATTATCATGTTTTCGTGAAATCGTTGCTTAGTTCTTTGCATGAAATTCAGAACCCTAGTTGTGTAGATTCTTTAGTTCATTAATTACACTTGCTAGGTCAGTTAAACAGATATACATGCCTCAGATTTCGAATGTTTCATTGTTAGTATATAATTGTTACATTCTCAGATTTTGCATGTCAGTATTTTGAGCTATTCATCATTTTAGTATTTTAGTCATAATGTGTCATATACATATTCAGTTGGGAATAGACTTAACACCGAGTTGGACTAGGTTTTAGCTTACCCTTATAGTCCTAGAACTACGTGCCCCCATAAGTTTATAAGTCCCCTCTGTGGGCATCAGATTTAGTGATCACGCTAGTCATGACTCTATACCCCTGGCAAGGTATATTGAGTCCTCTCGATGGGGCATATACATCGGACTCCGCATTTAGCTCACGTGATTTTATGTCGATTAATAGTAGCTCCCACAGTCAACTCTAGTCCATTTGACCAGGTTTTCAGTTATACCTCACTATTCAGTCTCGCCATGCTTGTTCATGATTAGTACTTGGTCATTGCATTTAGCTCAGCATTTCAGTTATGTTTCAGTATGTATACTCGTGTTCAGATTATATCATTGCTCAATTGTGCTTTGTTCAGTTTATATATTTATTCAGTTATATTCTATATCCTGCATGCTCAGTACATTCTAAGTACTGACGCATACTCTGCGCTACATCCTTTCATGATGTAGGTTCAGGTACTCAGTATCCAGATCACGCGTAGATCGGTTCTGATCCATACTCAGCGGCATTAGTGGTGAGTCCTCATACCTCAAGGACAATAGACATGTTTTCCATTTCAGTCTTCTATTTTAGTTTCAAATTTTCTAGAGTTAGTTGGGGGCATGTCCCAGTAACTCTAGTCTGTTAGAGGCTTTTCAGACACAATGTTAGACTCAACTTTAGTTTTTGAGTGATTGTTCAGTATCACTAAACTCTTAGATATTGTATATTTTTATTCAGATCAGTATTGTGTATTCCCCACATTCAGTTATCTCATGTTTTAGCTTCCGCATAGTATCTCTTTATTCAGTTATCTTTAGTATGCTTATGATATGCCAGCTCAGGGTTCGCTTGGGATCACTGGTGATCCTAGGTCCCATGTTACATCAAAGGGGTAGACTTGGGGCGTGACAAACTTGGTATCAGAGAGTTAGGTTCAAGAGTCCTAGAATGTCTGAAAACCGCACTAAGTAGAGTCCTTTTCATGGGTGTGAAGTGCACCACATCTAATAAGAGGGAGGTTACGAAGAGTTTTAGGAAAAACTTCACTTTCTTACTACTCTTATCGTGCGTGAGGTATGATCCAACCTCTCATTTCTAATTCGTCGTATTATGTTTCAGATCATGCCTTCTAGTAGAGCTTACGGAAGGAATGCTAATGCCCGCAATGCAAATGAAGCTCCTCCAGTCCCAGACCATGAGGCAGAGTTTTGGAATGCTATCCAGTTTTTGGCTCAGAGTGTAGGCAACCAGAACAATCAGCAGGCCCCAGTTCCTACTACCACTAATGTTGGATCAGCAGCTGTCAGGGTTTGAGATTTTGTTAGAATGAATCCACCTGAGTTTCTAGGGTCACATATTGGTGAGGACCCATAAAACTTCATTGATGAGGTTAAGAAAATCTTTGGAGTGATGCAAGTGATTGGTAATGATAGGGTTGAGTTGGCATCCTTTCAGCTTAAGGATGTGTCTCACATTTGGTTCACTCAGTGGAAAGAAAACAGGGGTACGGATGCACCTCCTGTGACTTGGGAGTGTTTTACTAGAGATTTTCTAGAGAGGTTCTTCCCGAGAGAGTTGAGGGAGGCTAAGGCTCAGGAGTTCATGAATTTGAGGCAAGGTACAATGTCAGTCCAAGAATACGGAGTAAAGTTCACTCAGCTCTCCAGATATGCTCCACACATGGGTGCCGATTCAAGGGCACAAATGAGTAAGTTTATGTTTGGGGTATCCGACTTGGTGAAGACAGGGTGCAGGAATGCTATGCTGCTAGAGGATATGAATATCTCAAGGCTTATGACTCATGCTCAGCAGATTGAATGAGATAAGCTTAGGGAAATGGCTAAGGACAGTAAGAAGGCCAGAAAAGGGAAATACGAATACTCTCAGTAGAAATTGAGTGGTGTAAATCGCTCCCAGTTTCAACAGAGATCTTCAGCCCCAGCACCCTCATCAGCTAGTGCTCTTTCCCCCAGGTTTCGACATGATTAGAAAGGTAGGGCATCAGGCTCTAAGTCTCAGGGGAGTAATTGAGATATCAGGACTTTCCGTACTTGTCCAAAGTGCGGTAAGAACCATTCGGGTGAGTGTCTTACAGGCAAGGAAGGGTGATTTGGGTGTGGTCAGTCTGGCCATAGGTTGATAAAGTACCTAAGATGACAATCCATGCTTATACTGAACAAAAACCACCTAGTGAAGGATAACCTTAAATAATGGTGATTTCCTTTTAAGAAAATCATTTCCATTATTTTATCAACTGTGCTAGCGTGCTTGGATGATGCAAACTGACATTACCTCCAAGCATATCTTATGATGTCTTAACCAGGTCACTTATGACATTGTAACATTGATGGATTTGATGTTAAAGACTTAAAAACTAACAAACTTGGGGCTCTTCCTAGACCTTACTTGATCTGGATTTCAGTTTTTTGTCTGTTGTGACATGGCATGGAAGACACTAATTCCTTGTGCTGAAATTGCAAAAGTTGTGTGACATTACCTTTTATCCTAGAAGCATACAAACTTAGGGGTCGTTTGGTTGGTAAACAAGTTAGACATGGATTATAATGTGGGGATTGAATAATCATTTAGTGGATATGCTTTTATTGGTAGATGTTTGTTTCTTTTAACTAAAATGAGATATTGGGGCATATATAATAAAATACATATGTTTGGGTTTAAACTAGATAAATTGGGATAAACGATTTTAAACTTGAATTTTCTAAAGGACTTGGGGAGAAGGACATCTATATATATCATTTTGATGTTGTTATCCTGGTATTGAGTGTGGTAGAAAAATAACGCCAGAATTGTGGTATAATCCATCCCAGAATCAAAAGTTCAACCAAACGCAAGATAAGATGATCCTGGACTGTTATCCTTATTCATAAATGAGACAAACCCTTAGTTTTATTCTAGTATATACTTCCTACACCATAAGCTAAGTATTGGACCTGAGTTTTGCTTCTTAGAGCTACCAGCCATGTGTTGTTGCTATCCTACTTGCTTGCACTCTTTTCTCCATTTTCCTCAAGCTACTTTAATTATTTGATCTTTAATCTGTATTTCTGATTCTGAGTGTAATTTGTATATGCTTTTATCATGTACGTACTCACCTCCATGTACTTTCATAATAAGACACATGTATTTGCCTCCACATCTTTCAATATAAGATATGGGTATTCGCCTCCACATCTTTCAATATAAGATATGGGCATTCACCTCCACATCTTTCAATCTGGGATCATGGGTATTTGCATCCATGTCCAACATTAGGGGATAAGGGTAGTCGCCTCTTACTCTCCTCTAAGGATTATGGGAAATCGCCTCATATCCTTCTCATCTACAGGTCATGGGTGATCACCTCTTACCTCAACTATTTCTTAGCATTTTAGTCTAGATTCATTTTAGGTGAGCAATCCTTTCAACCTAGAGTCATTCAATGTGAGAAAACCTTTCACATCAATACTTAAGAAATTCATGTGGGAAATATCCCTTCAACAACAATTACATAAATAATCCACAATTCATATCATAAGTTTTACTCTCAAAGCACTGCATCACATAATCATCATATATGCTTCAATCTTTAGCAATTCTAATGTATCTCATCAATCCTATAAGAATACATCTAAACCCACAAATTCTCCTTTCATGGGATCACACCCATTGACATCAATTTCAATCTAGAACCAGGGGTTAAGCATGGGTACATGTAAATTCATTCTAAGAACATGTAGTCCTATCAATTCAATCATAAACAATCATAATCCAATCAATTGGATCAACATTCATCAAGACCCATCACATTAGAAGAAAACCCTAACTTATATCAAGGAATTTCTACTTTTCAATTGGGGAATCTTGGGGCTCCATGGATCAAAGGATTCCATGGATTAAACGCCATCATACCTTGATATCAAATCCAACAAATGCTTGAGGAATGGAGTCTTGGATTTGATCTTAGCTTGAACTCTTTCTTCTTCTTCAAGTTCTAGAGAGAAATATTTGAGAGAAGAACTTTCAGATTCTTTTGGGTTTTGGAAATAATGACTTGAATGGGTGAGTTTTGGGGTTAAAATCACTAATATAAGGGTCCTAGGCTTGGGTAAAATCACATAGTATTAATTTAATTAAAAATCCCTGAACTAAAATTGTTGAACCCACCTTCACGTGAGGCTTCACAGCTCGTCAAGGGTCACACAACCCGTACTGGTGCACGTGGTCCCTTCATCAGTGGCTTGGGTTGCCACCACTTACTCCCCAAAAACTAACTCCTGACCACGGCCTCTCCCATGGACCGTGGTGGCCTTCACGAGCCGTCAAGTAGCTCATGAGAGGGTCTTGAGTTTTGGGTAGCTTGGGCTAGCTACTTCCTAGGTCACCACACCCATCACCATGACTCGTGGTCCCCACCACAAGGCATCATGGTGGTCGTGGGAGGTGAGCGCAACTTGGTGAAAGCTGCCCAAGCTCACTTCCTTGGCTCTTGCCTTCTCACTTAGCCCTAGCTTAGCCTACTAGATTCTGAGGTGTTACATTATCTCTCACTTGGGATTATTCATCCTCAGATGGAATTCTAGACACTTCTCTAAAGAAAAGACTCAATACTAGCAGCCTATCATGCATGCAATCTCATCTAATTTTACATATCAAGGAGGAAACATCAACTCCAAGCTTAAACATAATCAATGCACCGTAAGAAAGGTAGGAACTAGACCTAGCAACCCAATATACATGAAATTTCAAAATTTCTTATATTCAAGGAGGATTTACCATCTCCAAGCTAAAATCATGCTTAACAAAATCTCATGGAGCCTATATACAATTCATTATCAATAGCATATCTAAAGAATGTTCAACAATTCATCTCATGAAGTCTATACGCACTCAATGCACAACAACATGAGAAAAATCAATCATGTAAACTCATTTCCTTTCAAAACACATTTTTTTCATGAACATGCATAAAATAACGAAATCATGGGAATATCTCAACACATGACACCAAATCAAAGAGCAAACCAGGAGGAACTCATTACCTCAAGTTAGAGTAGGAGTAGAAGGAAAAGATGAGGATATCGGGACATCATAACGGCCTCGGCCTCCCAAGTAGCACCCTCAACTAATGGATTCCTCCATAACACTTTCACGGAAGCAACTTCCTTATTTCTTAACTTGTTAACCTGCTGGTCTAAAATCTCTACCGGAACTTTATCATAAGAAATACTTTCATCAACTCCCAAACCTTCGAAGGGGACTATGGATGTCGGATATCCAACACACTTCTTATACATAGAGACATGAAAACCGGATGCACCGATGCCAAATCATTAGGCAAATCAAGCTCGTAAGACACCTTACTATCACGTCCCAAAATTTGATATGGGCCTACATAACGGGGATTGAGTTTCCCTTTATTCCCAAACCCCATTACACATTTCATGGGTTAGATTTTTAAGTAAACCCAATCATTAAAATCAAACTCAAGATATCTTTTTCTAACATCGGCATAGGACTTTTGTCGACTTTGGACTGTTCTCAACCTTTCTCTAATAATTCAGACTTTCTCCATGGCCTCATGAACTAACTCGGGTCCTATCAAGGGCAATTCACCCACCTCAAACTAACCTATAGGAGATCTACACCTCTTACCATAGAGATCCTCAAATGGAGCCACACCAATACTCGAATGGTAACTATTATTATAAGCAAACTCAATCAATGGCAAGTGATCATCCCAATTCCCACAGAAATCGATGACACATGCTCTTAACATATCTTCCAAAGTTTGGATTGTTCGCTCCGTTTTCCCATCAGTTTGTCGATGAAAAGTTGTTCTAAGTTTAACCTTAGAGCCAAGACCCTTTTGGAAAGACTTCCAAAACTGAGATGTAAACTGAGTACCTCTATCGGAGATAATGGACAATAGCACTCCATTCTACCTTACCATTTCCTTCAAATACAACTTAGCATAGTCTTCCGCCAAATAAGAAACTTTGACGGTGATGAAATGGGCTGATTTCGTCATTCGATTTACTATAACCCAAATCGAATCGTGTTATCACCGAGTACGAGGCAAACCAACTATAAAGTCCATATTCAAATAGTCCCACTTCCAAGTAGAAATACTAATGTCTTGGGATAAACCTCCTGGTTTCTAATGCTCAGATTTCACTTGTTGGCAATTCGAACACTTAGCCACAAATCCTTCAATATTCTTCTTCATCCAATTCCACCAATACACCTCCCACAAATCACGGTAAATCTTGGTGGCTCCCGGGTGAATAAAATACCGAGAACTATGGGCTTCTGACAAGATCTGTTCCCTCAAGTCATTGACATTCGAAACACACAAACGACTTTGATATCTAAGTACACCATCTCTCCCTTGGGAGAAAGCCTCAACGGACTTTCTAAGTACCACTTCTTTCAATTCTACGAAGGTCAGATCAAGACATTGCTTAGCTTTCACCTCCGTCACAAATGATAATTCGGAACCATTATGAACCATAACACCACCCTTGGTTGAGTCCATCAACCGAACACCCAATCAGGCCAATCTATGTACATCTCATAGAAATTCTTTCTTATCTTCCTCTACATGGGAAACACTTCCCATTGATAATCAACTAAGAGCATCCTCTACTACATTAGCCTTATCAAGGTGATAGAGAACACTCATATCATAATCCTTAAGTAACTCAAGCCGCCTTCTTTGGTGAAAATTCATATTCTTCTGATTAAACACATATTGCAAGCTTTTGTGGTCGGTGAATACATCTACTTGAACACCAAACAAATAATTCCTCCAAATGTTTAAGGCAAAAACCACTGCCGCTAATTTAATATCATGGGTAGGATAATTTTTCTCATGAACCTTACGTTGCCTTGAAGCATAAGAAATAACTTTCCCATTTTGCATAAGTACACATCCTAATCCAATTTACGAGGCATCACAATAAACTACAAAGTCATCCGTCCCTTCAGGTAAAGTTCAAACTGGAGCAGAAGTAAATCTATCTTTCAATTCTTGAAAACCGTTTTCACATAATTAGGACCATATGAACTTGACCTTTTTTTGAGTCAAAGCTGTCAGTGGAGAGGCAATGGAAGAAAACTCAACAAATCTTCTATAATAACCAGCTAAACCCAAGAAACATCTAATATCCGAAGGAGTTAAAGGTCTAGGCCAACTCTTGAACACATCTCTCTTCTTAGGATCTACCTTAGTATCCTTACTTGAAATAATATGGCCAAGAAAAGATATGGACCTTAGCCAAAACTCACACTTGCTAAACTTTGCAAAAAGTTATTGGTCCTTGAGAGTTTGCAAAACAATCCTAAAATGATTGATGTGATCATCCTCACTTCTCGAATAAATCAATATGTCATCAATGAACACAATTACAAACATATCAAGGAATTGTCTAAACATTCGATTAATGAAATCCATAAATACAACCGGAGAATTAGTCAAACCAAATGACATCACCAAAAGCTCATAATGATCATACTGGGTTCTAAAAGCCATTTTTTGGAATATCATTCTCTTTCACTCTCAATTGGTGATAACCCAACCTAAGGTCAATCTTAGAGAAGTAACTCGCTCCTTGGAGTTAGTCAAACAAATCATCTATTCTCATAAGAGGATACTTATTCTTGATGGTCACCTTATTCAATTGTCGGTAGTCAATACACATTCGGAGTTAACAATCTTTCTTCTTAACAAATAAAACTGGAGCACCCCATGGAGAGATACTTGGTCGGATGGAACTCTTATCCAACAATTCTTTCAATTGTTCCTTTAATTCCTTAAGTTCTATCAGAGCCATTCTATAAGGAGGAATAGAAACAAGTTGCATATTAGGAAGAAGGTCGATACCAAAATCTATTTCCCTTTCTAGTGGAATATCGAGTAGATAATTTGGAAACATTTATCGATACTCATTAACAATAGGGATTGACTCAAGAGTAGGGGTTTCAGAATCCATATCCCTCACCCTAACAAGATGGTACATACAACCCTTAGAAATCATCCTCCTAACTTTAAGACAAGAGATAAACTGACTCTTAGGCATAGAATTCGCCCCTTCCACTCTAGGATAGGCTCATTTGGAAACTGAAATCTGACTACACAGGTTCTACAATCAATTGAAGCATAACAAGAGTGCAACCAATCCATACCCAGGATAACATCAAAATCTAGCATGTCAAGCTCTACCAAATCAACAAGGGTAAATCTATGGGATAAGGAAACGGGACACTTTCTATAGACTCTCTTAGCCATGATAAAATTACCAACATGAGTAGAGATAGAAAAAGGATCTAACAACACATCAAGAAGCACATTAAATCTCATAGCCACATATGATGTCATAAAATACAAGGTAGCACCGGGATCAAGTAAAGCATAAACATCAAGTTGAAAGACTTTTAACTACCGGTAACCACATCGGCAGAGCCCTCTTGTTCACCACGAGTTTGAAGTGCATAAAACCTATTTTGTTTAGGAGCACTAGTACCCAAACCACTTGGACCGGATGAAGGATAGGGTTGAGCCCTACGACGATTGTCTCTCTTATTCTTAGATATTTAGGACGACCATGTCCATCGGACCTAGCATAAGAGAAATTACCATCACCAGTTCTAGAAATCTTGTTTTCCCTAGACCTCTCTTTAAGTTTCGACTCTTCAGTCTATTGTGCATGAGTCATAAGACGATCAATATCCATGTCATGGATAAGCTTAGCCGTATGACACTCTTTCACTACTAATTTGGACACACCCGAAACGAACTTGCTCATCATTGCCCTAGAGTCGGCAACTATAGAAGGAGCATATTTTGACAATTGAGTGAAGATCAAAGCATATTCCTCCACATTCAAATTTCCTTGTCTAAGATTAATGAACTCAAGCACCTTTGCCTCCCTCATCTTAATAAGAAAGAACTTATCAAGGAACGTGGACTTGAACCTTTCCCATTCTAGGGGACCCACATCTTTTGGTCTTACTTCCTTCCATTGGTTGATCCATATTTAAGTAACACCCTTAAGTTGAAAAGCGGCCAATTTTACCTTTTCCACTAGAGTCACTCCCATAATTGACAAAATATTGTAAACCTCATCAATGAACTCTTGAGGATCTTCGTCAAGCTTAGAACCATAGAATTATGGAGGATTCATCCTAGTGAAGTCCCTCACTCTAGATTCTACCGTACCCACATTTGGGTTCACGAGGTTCACAACTTCCCTCTTGGCTTGGGCCGTCATGGCTTGAGCTAACACTTGAAAAGCATTCTTAAACTCCGCATTAGTAACTTACTCGACCAAAGGGTCAACCGAAGCATGAGGAGGAGCTCCTTGATCAATCTCTTCTCCCTCAGTCCTTCTACCACTAGCCCTTCGAGTAGTCATATCCTGTAGATAATAGAGTAAGGATTAGGAGAGATACCTTATAGAGTTAAACTCTATTGCACGACTTAGAGTAATGAAGAAGTGAAGTTTCCTAAACATCTTATAGCCTCTTATTCATAAATGTGGCGCTCTTCACACTCATGAAAAAGACTCTACTAGATGTGGTTTTGAGACATCCTAGAACTATTCGAAACCTCGTGCTCTGATTACCAAGTTTGTCATGCCCCAGGGGTACACCCTAGATGTAACATGGCATACAAGACCCCTAGAGGTTTCATATAAGCCACTTAGCTTTCATAGTCAAGATAATAGAAAAATGATAAAATTAAAACCATTTTCAATACAATTAATGTCTTATAAAACGAAGAGGGAGACTCATACAATTGCCTCAAAACCATATAATATAAAGATTCTTGGGATACAGCCCATACAATAATGTTCAAAACATAAAATGAAAAGAACATAAGGAAATAGTGGCCAAATCCTTGAATACTATGAGGACTCACCAATCTTCAAGTCTTGCCTCTACTAAGATTCTAGCCATGTAGATGAGAATAGGGAAAATCGGACCCTATATTTGGATAAGAAATGTAGGCAACAATAAGCGTTAGTAAGAGAATGTACCAAATATGATAGCTTGCATAAAAATCAGCATAAACATAAGAGTGATACAATATAAATCATAGGCATAATCAATGCACATAATCGACAATATCAACATATAAGGAATACTTCTCAAGTAACTTCAAAGCATACTTATCCAAGAAATAGGTAATCCTCCGCTAAACTTACTAATCATAGAAGTCAACCTTAAGAAATCATCCAAATTCATCAGAAATTATTCTCATCATTTAGCATATCTTTTATAGACATGGGGAATCACCTCCTTGCCTTCCTATATAGGCTAATGGGCAGTCACCTCTTGCCTTACATATATGGTCATGGGTGCTCGCCTCCATGTCCATCTCATCGGATCATAGGTATTCGCCTCCACATCATTTTATAAGGAATCATAAGTATTCGCCTCGGTGTCCTTTCATAATAAGAAGCGGGTATTAGCCTCCACATCTTTCAATATAAGATATGGGTATTCGCCTCCACATCTTTCAACATAAGATATGGGCATTTCCCTCCACATATTTTAATATGGGATCATGGGTATTTGCATCTATTTCCAAAATTAGGGGGTAAAGGTAATCGCCTCTTACTCTTCTCTAAGGATTATGGGAAATAGCCTCATATCCTTCTCATCTAGAGGTCATGGGCGATTACCTCTTGCCTCATATATTTATTTGAATTTTAGTCTAGATTCATTTTACGTGAGAAATCCTTTCAACCTAGAACAATCAATGTGAGAAAGCCTTCCAGATTTATACTTAAGCAATTCATGCGGGAACTATCCCTTCTACAACAATTACATCAATAATCCACAGTTCACATCATAAGCTTTACTCTCAAAGCACTACATCTCATAATCATCATATATGATTCAATCTCGAGAAATTCTAATGTATCTCATCAATCCTATAAGAATACATCTAAACCCACAAATTCTCCTTTCATGGTATCACACCAATTTACATCAATTTCAACCTAGAACCATGGGTTAAGCATGGGTACATGTAAATTCATCCTAATAACATGTAATACTATCAATTCAATCATAAACAATCATAACACAAACAATTGGATCAACATTCATCAAGACCCACACCATTAGAACAAAACCCTAACTCAAATTGGGGAACTTCTACTTTTCAATTGGGGAATCTTGGGGGCTCCATGGATGAAAGGATTACATGTGTGAAAATCCATCATACCTTGATATCAAAGCCTACAAATGCTTGAGGAATGGAGACTTGGACTTGATCTTAGCTTGAATTCTTTCTTTTTCTTCAAGTTCTAGGGAGAGAAATATTTGAGAGAAGAACTTTTGGATTCTTTTAGGTTTTGGAAATAATGACTTGAATGGGTGAGTTTTGGCATTAAATCACTTATATAGGGGTCCTAGGCTTGGGTAAAATGACATAGTATTAATTTAATTAAAACCGAAAAAGACCCAAAAACCCCTGAACTAAAACTGTCAAACCCACCTTCACGTGAGGCTTCACGACTCGTCAAGGGTAACACATCCCGTATTGGTGCCTTTGTCCCTTGACCAGTTGTTACCTTGTGAACACTTAGTCCCCAAAAACTAACTCTTGACCACGACCTCTCCCACGGCCCATGGTGGCCTTCACGAGCCGTCAAGTTTCTCATGGGAGGGTCTTGAGTTTATGGCTTCTTGGGCTAGCTATTGCCTAGCTCACCACGCCCATCACCACGACATGTGGTCCCCACCACGAGGCATCATGGTGATCGTGGGAGGTGAGCACGGCTTGGTGAAGGTGGACCAAGCTCACTTCCTTGGCTCTTTCCCACTCACTTAACCCTAGCTTAGACTACTAGATTCTGAGGTGTTACAATTGACCATGTTCATGATTTTTTATGTCTCTTCAAAAGGTTTTTACTATGCTTAGCTTTCTCATGTATTTCATGTTTTTATTATGTCCCTTTGTGATCATGTTTTACGATTTCATTCATGTCAGTCGTTCGTAGTACATTCCATATACTAATGCATACTTGTGCCTTACATAGTTCCCTCATGTAGGGCTTGATGACTATTCTCGCTCCGTTCGTGGCTAGTAAGCACGTAGAGATTTCAAAGATTGGGTGAGTCCTCATGTTTGGAAGGCGATATCTCTTTATTACTTTTCTATGTCTTTACTTTCAGATGTTGTACGTGGTGTATGGGTTACGTCCCGACCAGAACATTTGATGTAATAGATGGCTAGTCAAGACTATGTTATACTTCTGCTAAGTTTTGTCAAACTCTTTTCTTGAAATGAAATTTCTTACTTCGTCTATTACTTCGTGCATATGTATGTCAAGTGGATTTTGTAAGGTCTCTCGAGGCCTTATACGCCATGTCACGTCTAGGTGTACTTTGGGTCGTGACAAATTCAAATGACTTGCTGCAACAAATTCAAGAATTATTGATTTTTTCTAACATCTAAGTGAGTTGTTTCTCCAATTCAACAAACTTGTTATGACAAACTCAACAAATCTTGATTCTTTTTTAGAACAATTGAATAGTTATTGTAGCAATTCAACATAATTGTTTCAACAATCTTAGGGCATCTCAAACCTATAACACTAAATTTACACTAAAATAGTGTTAGCACTATTTTAGTGTAAATCAACTCATATAATGACCCTGAAGGTCATTTTAGAAATTATCTGGAAAATTATCATTTTACCCCTAATGATAGTTTCCTCAAATTGTGTAATGACCTCCAACTCATTTATATGGTATGCCTCATATTCATCATTGGGACCTTTCCTGTAGCGACTCCAAGTCATTTATGACTTGTTGGGAATGATAGCTTGGTCACCTGGTCTTTCATTTCATTTTTATGCGAGTTGTAGTCTTTTGGAACTTTTAAACCTTGAACGGACATTTTTTATCAAAATTTAAAGTAGATGACCTCATAATCCAATTTTCATATTTCCATCAGCTCTAGAAGGGTAATTTTAGGCTAGTAGAATAGTCAACATGACTATCATGACTTTTAGTGCGAAGCTGTACAATTAGGCGTTTAAACTTTTAAGTTAGGACCTAAATTTGGCTTTAGTCAACATTTTGAGTAAACAAGCTCGGATTAGAATTTCATCAGCATGGTTAGCTCCAAAATATAGAGTTTGTCCTAGAGCAACCCTTAGTTTAGATCCCGAGTCTTTTGGGCTGATTTTGCACTCCTTGTGGATTTTGGCTTAAACTGGAACTTGTGTGTGGGACCTACTTTTCATCAAAACAATCTTGTATTGAAGATTTGATGTTTTCATTGAGTCCGAAACACCAAATTCATTGGTGAAGCATATCTCATTTTGCACGCACGGGATTTTAAACGAATCTCGGACACCTCGTCGGATTTTTGGTGCAATATCACATCAGCTGAAGTGTTATAACCTGAGGCATGCCCTGTGTCCGTGCACCTAGGCCGCTTTCATGGAGGGTTGGTGCATTAGCAGGAGCATTTGTGAGCAGGTTATCGTGTTTGGGGGCAGCAACATGCATGGACTGCACGTTCACGCATGGCCTGTGTTTTTGCGCAAGGGCTGTCTCTTTTGTGGCACGAAGCTGGCCCGGCATGCACATTTTTACGGTTGCCCCATTTTTGGGAGGGCCAGCCAGCCGCCTGGCCTTTATATAAAGGCCATGTCGCGACCAACATTGGTACCAAATAGTGTTATAGCAATTTCTCCTTGATTGTAAGTCTGATTTTGGTGATTCAATTTCTGGTGTGTTTGTTGGGAGCATTGCTACTTGGATTTGTGGTTGAATTGCACTGAGGAACGTATGTTTGAGGTAAAATTTGGTGTAGAAGATGCTGCCCCAAAACCTTCTTTTAGTTTAGTTTGAGTTTTTTTGCTAGTTGTTATGTTGGCTGCCTTAGGCATCGGTTTATGTTCAACTTTTGAACACAAGATTGAGGAATAGTTTAGGACCTCTTGACGGATTCAATTCTGTCACGGATTTCACAATTCCCATTTGACTTTAAAATAGGTCTGTTTTCATTTTATGTGAATTTAGTTTCTAAACGATCGTAATAATGTTGTGATCCTATTCTTGATTGTTTGGCAGCATTCAAATGTCGTTCAAAAAAGAAAATCTATGGCCTTATGATTTGGAGCGTCCGTGGTTGGCCTAAAGATAGGCTACAACTTCCTTTCTAATTAGATTGAGCATGAATGTGTAAATTTATAATGATTAGTGTGAATTCTGGGTGGGTACCTATGTTTTCGTGCTTTTCTCCTTAGAATGCATGTTTTAGGATTGGTTACTACTGTTTTGAGGATTGTACCATGTCATTTGGTTGTTGTATGTGTGTTTTAGCGTGCCATGGTCGGCCTTAGTCTTGGATAGACTAGTGATGCCTTAGACCTAAGAGATTTGTAGCTTTATATGTCTTCGACGTCGTTTTGGAAAGACTAGGTCCTTTTATACTAAACTAGTAGACTTGGGTATGATAGTATGGGCCTTAGTCTAGGCATTTGCGCAACTTGTTAGCCCTTTGTATTCTCTCCCTATTTTTGTAACTTTGATGTGTTACCAGAGGTTGTGTGCTTTCTCGGGATTGGAGTACTCCAGTCTTGGAGCCTTTTGTGATATATTTGGGAGTGGACGTTGATCTACGGTGGCTTGGAGACTACTTGAGATACTCTTGGGAGTCGACACTCCCTCGGATCACTCTTGCTAGTTGGGTGGCTTATGCCCCTAGGAGTGGATGGGCTAGTTTAGCGGCCGATATATGAGATCATCTACGGAGTCTACACACCCTGAAGTCACTCTTACTAGCTGGGTGGTTTACGCCCCTAGGAGAGTATTGTATGTTTAGGCGGCTTAGGTTGATTGTCACTCTTGCGAGTTTGTTGGGAGTTGATTGATTCTTGGTTATACGATTACTTGGGCTAGGATCCTGGATGATGTTCTTGGATTCGGATCTAGGTTACTCTTCTATCTTGTAGACTTTGCTATTCTATTTACAAGTCGAGCTTATGGGGCCACATTCGGATTTTATGGAAGGGTTTCTATTGTATATAACTTTTGGTTGCCTCTAATTCTGTCTTTTCTTATTGTTAGTGCTATTTTGTTTTTAGTTCTAGCCTTGTAGTCACTACTTATTGTTATGGGTACCGCTTGGCTTACCTACTGGTGAATTATAGTATGTGCCATCATAACTCAGGAAGTTGGGTCTTGACAAGTTGGTATCAGTGCCCCACGTTCACCGGTCTCACTTGTATAGAGCCAATACCTAGTAGAGTCCTATGGATCAGTGCGGAGAGGTATGTGTCCTATTTTCGGGATTTTACAAGGAGGCTATAGGAAATTTCCTCTTTTGTATCACTTTTATGCAACATGTGTGTTATTAGTTTCTTGAAATCTCATGTGTTTCACTCTTTTTCGCATGATGGCTTGTACACGTCGTGCAGAAGCTTAGGGTAGGAGTCCACCTCCCTTGCTTTTTCAGGGGTGAAACACCACCCTAGAGACATAGGGGTTCGGATCCCCCAATGGATCCTCTAGTAGCCTATGTTCCAGAGCAACAAGTTAGGCCAGGACCAACTCAACCAACACCCGGACTAGCTATGGCTTTAGATCTCTAAGAAGTCATTACGCAACTTCTAACCATGTTTGGAGGCAGGCAGTAGGCCCTGCACCAGTATCGGCACCTACACAATCACCAACACCACATCAGCAAGATCAGCCTAGAGTTATGGCACCTCAGGACCAAGTACCACCTAAGGGAGCCCATGATTGTGGCCAGATGTCACTACCCATGGGTACCCTAGATGTAACAAGGCACATAAAACCCAAAAAGTCTCCATGTAAGACACTTAGCAAATCATAACATAAGAATAGAATAATAAAAAGTAAAAATGCATTTCAAGTCCAAAATTTTCATAAAGCAAAGCGGAAGTCTAGACTTGTCTCAACATAGCCATCTATTACAATATTCGAAGTAAACAGGGACACAACCCATACAACATAGTCCGAAAAGGAAATACAAGAAATGAACTATAATGAGATAACATCCGTCCTTGAATCATGAGGACTCACCAACAGGCTAGGAGAATAAGCAAATCCAAGCTTTAGCCACAATGATGATAACCTTGAGAACTGGACCCTATACTTTGGGGAAAATGTAGAAAAAGTACGCGTTAGTACAAAAATGCACTAAGTATGATAGTCATGCATAAAAACATTGAAAACATGCTAAAAGGGACATTTCATTTGAATGCATGAAATTGACTAAGTTAAAACATCATTATGAAGATAGTGGAAAAACATAAGTCACAAAGCATAGTCAATATATTGATCATCATATCATATGAGGAACATATCATAAATACCCTCAAAGCATACTTGTGCAATGCATGAATAAGACCCCATAAATCTTACTCATGATAATTAAAGCTTCTTGAGTAACCATAGTTCATAATTCATATTCTTGTTCATATTGTTGTCATAGTGGGAATAAGCCTTAACCGACATAGACCATCTGAGCTCAACATGGAATCCGGTGTTACTCACACCGAAAAGGTTTGTCCTACTTGCCTAAGGTACAACCATACTCTTAGCTTAGGTGGATCAACTACCTAAATGACCTATGGGGGCACATAGTTTATAGGATAAGGAGATTGCTACTAGAAAACCTGACTCAACTAAGGTAGAAGGTCTCCATCTCATGAGATATATACTTTGGGAACTCGGACTCAACTACTGTAAAAGGTCCCATTGGGAAGTCGGACTCAACTAGCGTAAAAGCTTCCATCTCATAATCAATATATACTCGGTGCTAAGCATTAACTCCTATGGAGTTCATATTAAGTCTTGACTTAAGTTCATATTCATGGAAAAATGTCTTGACACTCCATCCAACATAATTCATAAGATGGCTCATTAGATCATGCGTGAGAATAACCTTTCACAGTCCATGTCTACATATAGATTCAATAAGTGAGAAAGCCTTTCAACCCTAGAATCATCATATTTTTGAGAAAACCTTTCACATCATATCATATTCATGCACAAATGTTCATATGAGGATAAACTTCCAACAACACAACAACTAGATCATAATCATATTCACTTCACTCTCAAAGTGTTCTTAAAGCATATACTAAACTTCATAAATCATGCATAATATCATAATTTGCCCTTCTCAAGGATCAAACCTCATATCAAATCAAAACGTCTATAATTCACTACATTAGACATGGATATTAACATAATTCAAGTGACCCAATTACTACAAGCATAATCTCATAATATCCTTCTTTCATCAACACACCCACATAACAAGATCATAAATTGAGAATATGGGGATTTCATGGGTTCTTAGGGATTTTAACATAAAAAACATAATAAATTATCAATTCAATCATAATATAAAGTATTTTTAGCATTAGAATCGTTTTTGAAAAGAAACCCATGACTTTGGAATCAAACCCTAGCTTTTGGGGAATTTCTATCTTTGAAATTGAGATTTTGAAGGGGCTCCATGGATGAAAAGATACCATACCTTAGCAATCAAACCCAATGAATTTGAGAAGAAAACATTGCTCCTTGAACCCTAGTTGTAACTTCCTTCTTCTTCTTCCTTGAAGTTCTAAAGAGAGAATATTTGAGACGGAATTAGGTTTTTTTTGGTGATTTAGAAATAATGACTTGGATGACTTAATTTAGTGATATAAAATGCTTATATAGGTGATCTAATTTAGGCTAAAACAACATCACTTAATATTAATTAAAATCGGAAAACCCCAAAGTGCCCCTAAACTAACTCCCAAAAAATTAGTTTACAAGCCCCATCCACTCCCCTCACTGATGGAGCGTGGTTGGACCCAAGGCCCGTGCTGGTGAAGCGTGGGTTGGGGTTCAGAGACCTGGTTTCAGGGCCCTGACCTACGACCCCTCACCCACGGTCGTGTACTGACCCACGAGGTGTAGGTCCCCTCCGTTGGTCACTGTCCAAACAGTTTCTAGGGGTCCTCCTCAAGGACACATGGTTGGTCCTTGGGGTCGTACCTTGACAATCTAACACGAAACCCTTTATTTTTAAGTACGAGGAGTTACATTCAAGACTCTAACCCTCACGTTAAGATCTAGTTTAGCCTACTAATTTTTGGAGTGTTACACCAGAGGTATGCCGCTAGAGGAGCGCAAGATGCTTGGAGTGTTTTTGAGGCTCTCACCTTTAAGGTTTTCTTGGGCTGTGGGAGAGGATTCCCACAAGTTTATTACGTATTCCGTGAGCAGCTGTCTACCTGGGGGCTAGTGGAGTTGAGAGGATCCGACTTAACTGCGTATCAATTGGTTGGGCCAGCCAGGCAGTGGTGGCGTACCTTTATTGAGACCAGACCAGTTGGGTCTCCTATGGGCACCTGGACTGAGTTTTGTAAGACCTTCTCGGCCAAGTTCATCGTCGCAGTGTCAAAGATCATCTCAGGGATCAATTCTCAGCAAGGTTCTATGATTGTGTCTAAGTAGGAGGAAAGATCTCATAAAGTGTCCCTCATTCTACCATAGTCTACCCATAAAAGAGGAAAGGGTTCAGTGTTCTGTTCATGGATAGAGAGTGCACTTATGGATTGAAACTCAGTCTATGGTCTGTATGAGTCATTCCTTTCTAGATGTTATTGATCATGCCCACGCTGTTGAGCAGCTCTGTCGTGAGTACTAAGGGGGAAATGACAAGAGATCTAGATATTAGGGCAACTACAATGGGTCCTATTCCAGGGACAGAGATGTACATGATAGGACTTGAAACTCTTTCAATAAAGTCAACCCAGTCAGCTTGTTCAGGTCTCATTACAAAGTTTAGAGGGTGATAGGTATATTTGGAGAGAGGTCGTCTCTATTCAGATTCATGGGTCCCAATCTAGTGCTTTAGGCCGCAGAGGTCGTTCCTCTATGAGTAGATGATCTTTGGGTTGTTTTGATTGTGGTGAGTTAGATTATTGGGCCAGATATTACTCTTTGCATAGATTTATAATGCTCAAAGTACTGTTCAAAACCAATTAAAATAATAAGAGGTCATTGTCAATAAAAAATACCCAACTAAGAGTCGGGGTCAAATTCCACATAGAATGGTATATCGTAGAAAATTCTATCAAGAAATTTGGAG
Organism: Solanum chiquidenum; assembly: GCA_029582725.1. Classification (NCBI taxonomy): domain Eukaryota; kingdom Viridiplantae; phylum Streptophyta; class Magnoliopsida; order Solanales; family Solanaceae; genus Solanum; species Solanum chiquidenum. Next base: position 16,258 of record JAJOOS010080061.1, on the reverse strand, counting down.
TGTAAAATCATTCATTTGTAATATTAAGAAAAATAAGTGGGTGGATGATTCCACAAATTTAATAAAAATAATTGTTTATCAATAGTCACGATTAAGCAACAACTTCGGAAAGTTTACGAAGTGATAAGTTATCTAGAGGTGTGGGGATTGGAAATCAATGTCACATAAGTGTAATTGTGTTTCTCTATAGTGATGAACATTCATGGATAGGTTGGGTCATCTTCAATGACACTAATCTTTTTTTGATCTCATTAAATCTCATTAAAGTCTCATCTATATGCTATATGGAACAACCCAATACTTTACACTATTCTCTCTTTCGATGCAGCAATAGGGCAAATAGATCTGACCCATAACCTCTATTTTCAAGCCAGTTAGAGACATCAAACCTAAATGGCAAGTATCAAACTATTACCCACTACGATCAATCTCTTTCAAGCATCAACCGGAGATGGAAATAGGATTTAAGTTTGCAACCTTAACCCATAACTTAACCCCATTCTAATTAGCCCAAAATGCATCTATGAGCAGCATAAAACAGAGCATAAATCAACACTCAATCCCATAATTGCACCCCAAGATCTCGGGGTTTTAGCCACCCATCACAAAGGGTAAAATAATTATACCTTTCATGAAAGCAGCCATGGGTAACATGAAATAAGCAATTGCAAGAAAACCCACTTTGAGTTCAACTTCAATGTATCAATTTCAAGAACAAAGTTGAAAACCCCCAAAACCTAGAAAGTACTCTTCACAAGGTAAAAAATTTTCTCTCTCTAACTATTGTTTTTTATTCTGAATTTTTCAACTCCTTCAAATCTATTTTTTTTCTCTCTCTTTTGGGCTATTTATAAGTTTCCAAAAATTTAGCCAAAAATTTAATGTGTAACCAATTAGGCGACATTAGTCGTGCTCGTCAATCACAGTGGGTGGCTCGCCCAATGCTCTTCAGCTCGCCTTTCTCTTGATCTAGGCTTCAAATGTTTGAACCTTGGTCGGCGAGCTCGTTTGAGTCTGCCTTTTATCTTCGGCGCATCACCAAGTACCACCTTTGTTCGTCTTTCAAGATTTAATTTTTCTCCTTTTATTGTCACCTCCTGCGATGGTCAACATGTTTGCCTTTCTCATTCGGCAAGTCACTTTCCATTTGGAGTTCGCCGACCTATCTCAATTAATTTAAGTGTTGTGCACTGTCAATTTGGGAGAGGTCATACTCATTGGGCGACCCGCCTTTCTTGCTTGGTGATCAACAATATGGAGTTTACACTTCATTTTGTATTTTTGGCGCCATTCTTTCAAACATTCATCCTTGCCTTGTCCTTTAGCTTTCATAGCTACAAATAACAAAAATATCATTAGAATAGGACATAATTAGGAATTGAGGACAATAATCGTTGTGATAAATAGACCTCAAAGAAATGTAAATCTACCACTCATCAACCTCCCCAACTTAAGCTTTTGTCTGTCGTTAAGTAAATCATGAACACAATCAGCTCAACAAGAGTGTCTACAATAGTACTCAATGAGAGCTAACAAGCAAGTGCTATTGTAACACTACTCTAAAAAGTATGTTACCCTCAATCACGATCTAGAAGCTTAAAATGATGGCTAGATGGTCTCAACAAAAGCTCAAGCTCATTATAGCTTCTTTTCTAATGAAAGATCATGTTTCAACAAATGCATTCAAGTGACCTCACATCAAGAACGATTCCATGCTATCACAAACCAAATCAATAAATATGTAAGGAATTAATAGGATTCTCACTCTCCCAAAAGAGAAATACATGCAATATTCATCCCATCGGTTTGCTCGTATTTTCCAATAATTACACAACCTAGTTCATGCAATATCTCAAGGGTCTTTTAGTCTGGTAAAGGGGTTAAGGTTTGGTCAATTTGGTCAGTTACTTCACCATTTCAATGCATTGTTGCAATCATCTTCACCCTTTCTCAGGTTCTTTTCATTATTTTTTTCATTTGAGAACACAAATTTTGATTTTTCAATCACTTTATTTTGGGAATCCCCTTTTAATTTCATAAAACTCTCATTTTTGTTTCAATTTTTCAAATGTTGTTCATCTCAAGAAAGGTTTTCTTGATTGTTTACCTTCAAGCTAGGGTTTCAAGACTTCTAATCAAGATTTATTTTTAAGAACCTTATTCTTCCAGGTATGTAAGGCTATCATAGTGTTGGAATAGATCATCCTCAATGTCATACATCTACTTTCAGATCAGTAAAGGAGTAATCTAGGATTCTTTTCCTAGATTTGAGTATTCTTGAGATAAGTTGATTTTGAGTTCTTCAGTTCATATTTTATTATTAAAGATTATATTCCTAATTATTGAGTTTCTATATTGTTATTGAGATCCTAGAGTTGATTTGTTCATGTCTATATTACAGTATGAACCCTATTTTGAATTATAAATTTTGATAAGTTTTTTTTTAAATGCCAACACTTGAGTTGTTAAACACAGTTTTGAGGAAGTAAGTATGAGAATGAGAAGATTCGTATAAATGAGTCCATATTGTTATGTCGACCCTTGAGTCAACTCTTTCATGCCCATAAATTCCATATGAACTCCATATATTGAGTATCTTTGAGAGGATTACTATCTTCAAGTTCTAAGTTCTTGAGTGTTGAGTTCCTAACCCTTTTGAGATTATATTCCTAATTGTGGGACTACTACATGTTACCCATGAAGGTCCTTGAATTGAGTTGTTTATGCCCATAATTCCGCTTGAACCCTATTTTGAGAAGTCTTTTACAGTTGCTTTAAACTTGTTTTAAAACTTGAGCTCTTGAATTTGAGGAAGAGCAGAGTCATGTTTTATTTTCTTTAAAATGATAAATGGGAACTAAGAATTCCCAAGAGTAAATATTTTTACATTTAAGATGAGACGAAACACTGATTTCCTAGAGAGTTTTGAGCAGTTTTGAGTACCATCTCTTTTAAGAGAAAGATTTTTGAGTAATAATCTCAAACCACAGAAATAATTATATTTTTAAAAACATATGAGCTAGTATATTTTGGGAGTAGTATTGAACACCGATATGGGGGAGAGTTCATACAACTCAGAGCCTCCATAAACCATGTAGGAAACGTGGGTAAAAAGGTCATACTTTTTAGACGATTCCTTAATTCTTTTAAGCATAGACTAGTTGATCTACTTAGTAGTAGGTTCTATACCCCGGCAAAGTATAGGACAATTCTGGCAGTGTGGGCTAGACATTGTATCATCACATAACTCATAGTGATGGTTGTCGGTTAGATAATCTCCCACAGAGTTATATTGTATTTTTATATACAAACTAAGTTATTATTTTATTTTTCAATACATTGAGTCGCTACCTACTGTTTTAAAAGTTTTCCATATATTGCATCTTTTATTGTTGCTTTATCCTGAGTTGAGTATTTTATTATTGAGTTGAGCCCTATTTCTCAAAGTTGAGTTGAGTTATGTTTCATAGAGTTGAGTCTCTTATTATTGCGTTGAACTATGTTTTACAGAATTGAGTCTGTTATTATTAAGGTGAACTATGTTTCACAGATTTTAGTCTCTTCTTATTGAGTTGAACTATGTGTCATTGAGTTGAGTTGAGTTGAGTGAGTTTAGAAGAGGTAAGTATGTTTGTTTTCCATCAGTGCAAGCTTATGTTTATGTTTTAGAATTCCCCTTACATTCTCGTACATTTCATGTACTGAGCCATTTGGCTTGCATTGTTTCATGATGAAGATACAGGTATTTAGGATCATCAACAAGCGTTTCATTGAGGTCATATGAGAGTCTAGTCAGATTTGGTGAGCCTTCTTACATTCTGAAGGACTTCACATTTATCTAATAGTTATTAGTTTTGAGATGTCGTGGGTCTTGTTCCGATATCGTTCTGTAATACTAGAGGCTTCATAGATAGATAGAGTTGAGGAATTTTTGTATTTACTTTTATTTTGAGTATTGTACAGACTTTTAAAAAGGTTGAGTATTCAAGTTTATTAAATATATTTTAGTTTTAAGCTTTTGTATGCTTGAGTTAGTCTTGCGCTTGTAGCCAGCCAAGATGAGGGTTCGCTTAACCAACAATGGTTCTTGAGTGCATGTCACGTCCAGGATGTAGGCTCGAGTCATGACAAACTTGGCATTAGAGTACAGAGTTCAAGTGTCCTAGGGTGTCTATGAAGCCGTGTCAATAGGGTCTTGTTTATGGTTGTGAGGGCTCCACTTCTATAAATGAGAGACTACACACATTTAAGAAGAGTTTGCCTTCTTTCATACTCTTAATCGTGCAATAGATCTATGTCATAGAGACTCATTCTAACTCATGTGTTCTCATATCCATTCAGCAACCCCTCATACTAGAGGTGGTTGAAAAACAAAGTCAATTCTTAATCATGAGTTTCTCTTAGCAAAATCTTGAAGAAGTCATGAGACTCCGTAGGGGCTTGAGAAAATCCCAAGAGTGAGTTAAGTGCTGAGTTTCAAAAGAATGCTCTCATGTTCATATGAATCGTGCGTTCAAGCTAAACATGAGTTGTACTCTCTTCTCTAATCCCTATTCCAATTGAAATCCTGATGAGGAAGTATGTTTAGAGCTTGGGTAGTGTTGTCATCCCAAAAAGGTAGCATGAGTTACGAAATTATGGCAGTAGTAGTGAAAGTTCCCAGAGTTAGAGGAAAGTATGCAGAGGTGCAGTAATCGATGAAAAGGAGATAGTGATAGGGCAGATTATGTTATTACAATCATGCACCCAATCAGTTATAAGTGATGAGTTCCTTTATGAGTGGCATAAGGAATACTAATGTTGTAGAGAGTTCTTAATAGAAGGAAGAGGAATGGTTACTTGTCCGCATGAGATAGAGTATATTGTTAACCCGAATAGATTTGATGTCCATGTGTCATCGTGTTAGAGGAGACTAAATATATGTGTTGAATAGAAGCACAAAGTATTCATGAAGTGATATATCTACGCTAGGCTTATGCTTTGTTTGATAGGGTCATGATGTTCCAAAGGTCATAGAACCGATTAAGTAATTGGGTATAATAACTGAGAAAATAGTACGTAAGTTGTAAAAAGGAGTTGCAGATAAGTTTAGAGATGATGGAATAGGTCATAGTTTCCAAGTGTCGGCTTTAGACCTAAGGGGGAGATGATAAGTGTCACACCCCTGTTTTTTCCTCAAAATTGATTAAGTTTTGAAAGAAGAAGCGTTTTTCCAAGTAGAGTGACATTTTGAAAAGGGATTATTTTATTATTCAGAGTCGCCACTTGGAATTGAGTTTTGGTGTTCCAAGTCACCTTATTTAAATCCCTAATCAAAAGGAAATTTGAGTCTTTATTTTTGTTGGTCTGCGAACTAGAAATTCGGGTAAGGAATTATGTTGACCGAGGGGAAGGTGTCGGGCACCCCTCGAGTCCCGTGGTTCTAGCACGATCGCTTTATTGACTATATATGACTTAAATTAATATTTGGATATTATTTTTTGGGAACATAAATTTATTAAAACAAAATAAAGTAAAATTAAAAGATGGACATTTACAAATTTGAATCTTCAAACGTCCTTAATTTCTTTTTCTTTTCCTTCTTTTTGCATGTATTTGTAAAAAAAATTCGTGATATTCTTATGGATAGAATATACAGATGCATCTAATTGTTAGGAATTAAGATTTATGTAGGAATGAGATTTTTAGTGTTTGGGTAATTTTAGGATTTTTATTTAGTTAGATTTAAAATAAGAGATAAAATTTATGAAATTTAGCATTAGTTTTAGAAAGAAAGTTCTACTATATTTTTTTTTTGCATGCTACACCTTTATTATTATATATATTTTGTTTTAATTCTGCTTCTTTGTCTTCTTAGAAAAAATACTTAATTTTCTTTCTTTTTTTTTACGTTTCCCTTTTATAATTTTCCCTTCTTTTTGTTTTTTTATTACGCCTCCTCCTTCTTTTGTTTTTTACTTTTTAATCCTTTTTTACGTCATTAACAATTAACATGAAATTAAAAAACTACTAACTAAAATTAACATCTTTACATAATGAATCTTTATCATTAATTATTCTCATCATTTCAATTTATTAAGCCATAACTTCACATATCATCATTAAAAAAATATGAAAATAAGAATAGACTTGGACAATAGTGTTACTTAAATGTGAAATAACTAAAGGTTATTTAAACAGGAAATAAACTAAGCTTTGTTATAACAATTTCGCACTAAGTCTAATGATATAAAAGATCTAAACATAAAGTTGATATGAAAGATTTGAACATACTTCATATTATAACATCAATGAATATAAATGGTTTAAAACATACGAAATTTAACAATTTCAATATATTGTACTAATGCTTGTATAATCATGACATTAAACTATATAAAAAGGATTAAGTGTTATCTCTTGTGAAAATAAATTCACAAAAAAAAGACCATGATCGGAACCACGAAAATAAACCTCGAACTCAACTTTTATTGTGTTGTGTTTTTTTTTTGTTTGTGTTGGCGTGTGTTACCTTTTTTATTTTGTGTTGTTTCTTGCTGATTTTTTCATTTTTTCTGTGCTCCTGAATGTTTTTGTGCCGGTGTAGGTATGTAGTAGTAGTAGTAGTATGTGTGTGCTTTGTACATAGTGGTGAGGGTGTATATAGGAAGGGTGAGTAATGTGAGGTGTGTGGGTAATGTGAGGTAGTGGAGGTGAGGGTAATGGAGTGGAGTTGGCGTAGTGAGGTGAGGGTAGTGGGGTTAGTTTTAAGTTTTTATTTTTTTTATAATATAATATTTAAATATTTTTAAATTAATAAAAATTTAGTAGCTAATAATAAATTATAAATAAGAAATACTAGCTTATTTATCAAACTAAAAATAAACATAAAACATATTTTTTCATTATTTTTAAAATAAAGTTAATAAAATAAGCTAAAAGTCAAAATATTTAATTTAGATTTTTATAAAATATTTAAGCTCTAAAAATGGTGTAAAACTTAAGTTTGGTAAAAAATTACGTGTCTACAGTTTGCCCCTCTTTGACTGGAAACACGAAGAGTTTTTAGACAAAGAAATAGATAACGCGACAAATTTTGACCGGACTTGTATTTGAAGGAAAAATTTGTGCAACCGAGTCTTAGTTTTGGACATCCTACATATCCCTGATTATAAGGGAATCAGGTCACGTGTAGTTCAAGTAGATGAGGTGATGAGTTGAAAGTTAAGTGAGGTTCCATCGAGGCTCCAGATTGCGGCTCTAGATCGCGACTCTTATCCTTAATTAAATAAAACAAAATGAAAACTACTAGTCAAAAGGAAAATAAAAGTACAAATTCCTATCTATGCAACTTCTCTTGAGTCTTCACTTGAGTCTTGACTTTCAGATATCACCTTGATTTTTGGGTGAGTATATTGATCTTGAATTGGATTGAGGCTTAACTTGTCGCTTAGAGTGAGCTTTTGGCGCTCTTTAGAATGACAATTTGAAAATGTTCTTAAATGCCTACTTGTTTTGTTAATCAGTAGCTGAATAGAAATAGATGTCAGGAAGTCAGACTGCTATATGCATTGAAGAAGCTGATTCTAGCTATCATGGGGATTGATCATTCTGAAAAAAGAGTTGAAACTTTATTCTTGAATTTCAAATTCATGTTTCGCTTGAACAAACTTGAAAACCATGACAAACAAAATAAATACAGAAAAATTTTGCCCCAGTTTTCACTGGAAAAATTTTCTGAGTTATTAGCAAATGTAAATTTTAAAAAATAAACTCAGACTAGGAAGTGCTTATCCTAGGAGAAAAATTATCGATCTCAAACTCAGAAGTGTTTATCCTAGGAGAAAGTAGCCAAATCCCATTCTGTAGGAGGGTCCTACTAATCCCATTGTACAGGAAGGTCCTGCTAATCCAAATCCCATTATTTAGGAGGGTCCTACTACACTAATTCCATTGTTTAGGAGGGTCCAGCTACACTAATTCTCATTGTCCAAACGAGTCCTGCTACTCTAATTCCCATTGTCCAGGAGGGTGCTGCTACACTAATTCTCAATGTTTATGAGGGTCCTGCTACACTAATCCCATTGTTTAGGAGGGTTCTGCTACTCTAATTCTCATTGTTTAGGAGGATCCAGCTACACTAATTATCATTGTTTAGGAGGGTCCTGCTACTCTAATCCCATTGTTTATGAGGGTCCTGCTAAACTAATTTCCATTGTTTAGGAGGGTCCTCCTACACTAATTCAATTGTATATGAGGGTCCTGCTACACTAATTCCCATTGTTTAGGAGGGTCCTGCTACTCTAATTCCCATTGTTTAGGAGGGTCCTGCTACACTAATTCCCATTGTTTAGGAGGGTCCTTCTACACTAATTCTCATTGTTTATGAGGGTTCTGCTACTCTAATTCTCATTGTTTATAAGGGTCCTTCTACACTAATTCTCATTGTTTAGGAGGGTTCTGCTACTCTAATTCCCATTGTTTAGGAGGGTCCTGCTACACTAATTCCTATTGTTTAGGAGGGTCGTGCTACTCTAATTCCCATTGTTTAGGAGGGTCCTGCTACTCTAATTCTCATTGTTTAGGAGGATCCAACTACACTAATTCCCAATGTTTAGGAGGGTCTGCTACTATACTAATTCCCATTGTTTAGGAGAGTCTTCTACTATAATTTCCATTGTTTAGGAGGGTCCTGCTACTCTAATTCACATTGTTTAGGAGGGTCCTACTACTCTAATTCTCATTGTTTAGGAGGGTCCTACTACTCTAATTCTTATTGTTTATGAGGTTCCTACTACTCTAATTCCCATTGTTTAGGAGAGTCCTGCTAGACTAATTTCCATTGTTTAGGAGGGTCCTACTACACTAATTCCCATTGTTTAGGAGGATCCTGTTAGTCTAAATAACATTATTTAGGAGGGTCCTGCTACACTAATTCCCATTATTTAGGAAGGTCCTACTACTCTAATTTCTATTATTTAGGAGGGTCCTGTTACACTAATTTTCATTGTTTAGGAGGGTCTTTCTACACTAATTCAGATTGTTTAAGAAGGTCCTGTTACTCTAATTCATCAAATACAATTACCATAACATTTTTTAAATATTTTTTTTAGTTTTATTAATTTTTTTTGGATTAGAAAATGTTTATCCTAAAAGAAAAATAAAAAATTACTGTCTCAAACTAGAAAATATTTATTCTAGAATAGAGAAAATAAATGAATAAAATAATAATACTAATAATGGTCTTCGACTAGGAAGTGTTTATCCTAGGAGAAAATGAGAAATAATTGTCTTAGACTAAGAAATATTTATCCTAGGAGAAAAAATGCATGTAACACTCTTTTGTTTTTGCAATAATGTTTACAAATTTGAGTCTCCAATTTTTTTTCTTTTTAATGGCGGTCGATTTGTGGCATTGGCTTTGAGGATAATTGTTCTTGTTGTTACCATGTTTGAAGCTAATTTCAGCTTGAGATAGACTGCTTTCGTCCGCTAGTCAGCTCACATTGATAATCTTAAAAACATCTCTAGTTGTTCAGAGCTTCAAACTTCAGATTTGTCATATTATTTTCTCCCTCCAACAATCATTGAATCTTGTATTCATATAAATTCTCAAAATTTGTCAATTGTTGACAAGTTACTATGCATGTCACTATTTCTTGAATCATGTCACATTTGATGTGATGACCAAACTTTATTTTGTGCAATTTAAGAGATGGTAGCAATTTTGAAATCATTTTCTGCGTGATTTAGTGAAGACTAACTCCAGGAAGAAATGCAAACTGAATTGAGCTATACAAAATAATAATAAAAAGTATTTGTTCCTTCTGAGAGAAAATGAAAATAAAAAGGGGATCATTTGAGAGTGATGGTCGATTCTAATGATCATGACATTCATGTGAAATTAAATGGCTTGATCTATCCAATCAATCTAAACTTTATCTTTGTCAAATTTTCATCCTTTGGAAGTCAGGATTTTATAATCCAATTTTTGTAGTAGATTCATGCGTCACATTCGACTTGTATTGCATCGAAAGGTTTTTCACCAACAATGTTACTCATTTTGTATGTCTCTCACTCACCATCTTCTTATAGTGCCCTGCGGGTTTTCACCAGTAAGACTCTCTCATTTTTCACTTTCTCTCAACACAAATGACGCCTTATAGTGCTTTGGAGGATCTTCATCGATAAGATTTCCTCATTTTCCACCCCTCATACGAAGGACATGACCTTTTCCTTATATGATAATCAACACTGAAACCTTGCTTGACTTGTCATTGTAAAAAATTAATTAGAAGCTCTTTCTTTGAATTGTAACGTGGCTTTTGGACAGGGTTACAAAGAAAAGATTGGCATGAAGGCTCAAAGATAATGTGGTAACAGGGTTAAGACTTACAAGTTTTGAAATCGACTCTATTTTGTGAAATAAAATAATATAAAATAGTAATAATAATAATAATATATTATTATTATTATTATTATTACTATTAATATTATTATTATTATTATTATTACTATTATTATTATTTTTAATATTATTTTTGCCCCAGTTTTTGTGATGAGGACTTTCTAGAGAATGAGTTAGAAAGTCTAATGTTTAATCCTAACTAGCTCAGTTATATTTATTTTTTGATTATTTGTTTATATTTTTTTTATTTTTTAAGCATTGATCAATTTCATTTGGATTGCGTACATAACACGCTTGATAAAAATGATTAAGATCCTTGCATAATTATTTTTTCACTAATTGTTTTTGAACTTTTAAGATAAAATCTTTTATTTTCTTGATTTACTAAAAGAAAAATTAAGAAACAATATATTTTTGATCTTGAACATCATGTTAAAATGAAATAAAAAATAAACAAAGAAAAATATTTTTTGACTTTTTGTTTGAGTGACGAATTTGAAAAGATACAATATTTTTTGTAACAAGAAAAACAATTGTTGAATAAAGACTACAACTTCTTTTCTTTTTTTTTGAATTTTTGATGAAGAGTATTTTTTTAATTTTTTTTTTTGAATAAAGGTTACCGAACCCAAAGAGAGTTGCCTACGTATCTCATTGAGATGAGAATCAGGTGTGCATAGTTCATTTAGATTGGACAGTTAAACAAATTTTTTTTTGAAAGTTTGGAAATTTGTTGACAAATACAACTATATTTTTCGTTTAAAGTGGTATAAGCACTTTTGAAGTTTCTTTTTGTGAACTATACAAAATAAAAGAAAACTTTTGTTGTTGTGATTTTTGTTTAGAAGTGAATAATCTTTTCTTTTTGTATATAATGCAAAAAAAAGAAGGAAAAAAAACTTCTTAAATGAGAAAATCTTTTTGTAATTTGTTTTTTTTTCTATGTCTTTTTCTTAATGTAAAAATCTAAAAAGAAATTAAAAAAATTATTTTCATTGATCACCATAGATTTTGATTATATGCAAAGAACTTCCAAATATATACATTTTTAGGTAGCGTATAAAATTATTTAGGTGGTCAAATAAAATTTGGGTATCTATCCAAGAAAAATCCGACTCCTATGTCGAATCTCATTAAATCGAATGCAAATTATTCAAATAAGTAGAACCTACTAGGGATAACTGATATACCGTGAATTTACAGTATTTTTAATACATTTTGACTTAAGAGTTGTGTGTGTCTAGAGCCATTTTGTATTGGTATTAATGTGTTTTTATCTTATTTGCAGGAAATAAGTTCGGACGTGGAAGTACAGAGACACAGTTGAAGAATGTTGCAGAAAAAGTCATCTACAGGTGTGACCCACGGACCGTAGATCCAGTCACGGTCCGTAGGTGGTAGGCATAGATGGACAGGCATGGCTTGAAGGAAAATCAGGGAATTCTTGACCAAGTGTGGAACCACAGTTACGACTGGCAGACCGTAGGTCGACCTACGGGCCGTCCTGCAGCTCTGTCAAATGCTTCAAAAAAGAAAGTTCCAGTACCTGATTTCAAAAGTTGAAGTATGGAGCTACAGATGTGGATCCACGGACCGTGGATCGAGTCACGGCCTGCACTGATGATTCGTCAAATGTCACTGAGACTTGGGGTTCCAAGCTTCTGAAATTTTGCCTAAGTCCCAAACCACGGAAGGGACCTATGGACCGTAGGTCAGTGTCCTCGACTGCAACCACGTCCAAAAACTTTATTTCCTTATTTCGTTTCCTTTTTAATTAGGACATGTTTTTCTATAAATAAGGGTATGTGAACCTCGTTTTTGGGGGTTAGACATTATTATTTGAGTTCTAGTTTTTGGCTTTGGAGATTAACTTGCAACTTTAGCAATTCTTGATTTCCTAAGTTCGTTTTGAAGATTTTAACTTTGCAATTCAAGTTGTTTTTTTTTTGGATTTTTTCAACTCTAATTCGTAAGTTCATGAATTCTTCTTCTAATATTATGAAATGTGTTCTTGAAAACAAGAGTAACTAAATCCACAACTAGGGTCCTGGGAACCATGAGAGATTAACAAAGTATGAATATTAACTAACTAATTCTTGAATAGTGTTGTTGCATGCATTGATAATTCTTTCACTTAAAAATCTTTTTAACGGTTGCAAACGTTAGAACTCACCTCGTTACTACTTGCCGGACCAAGGAGGTAATTAACGAGAAAAGAATTATCAACATAGATTTAGTGTGATACTATCCAATAGTCTAATGTCAATTGGTGCGAGAGTGAAAACTAAGCCATACATTGAAGTGATGTCTAATATGAGGTAAAGGTAAGGGTTAGCAAATTATACACACATAGCCAGACCAAGGTGCGGGTTAAAATTTCTATTTTCCAGACCAAGAATTTAGGGATACATAACTTACCACTTTGCATGTAATACACTAGGAAAGGATTGCTATTACTAGGAGTACCACATTATGAGCTTATGGGTAACACATACACCCTAGTTTCTCTCTCATCTTGATAACAACTAAAGTTTGAATCTTGCTCACTGATTATTCACATAATTTCAAAAATTTGTTTCACAAATCCCCCCCCCTTAAATACTTGTTTTGGAAGTACGTTGACTAAACAAATATAATCGTGGGTTAAAGTTAAGTCTAAACGATATTCCTCGTGGGATCGACCCAAACCTACAAGTTGGGTTCTTTACTTGATAATGATCGCTTACACTTCTTTATGGAGGTGTAATTTGAGCGTATCAAATTTTGGTGCTGCTACCGAGGAATAAGGCTTTTAGATTAAGTTTAACTACATTATTGAACTTTAGTCAATTATCTCCTAATTTTACGTTTTCGTTTGTTTTTGTTTTCTTCAGGTTTCTGCTATAGTGTATGCCAAGTGCACGGAGTCGAGGTGAACCACTGATCCCACACGATCCAGAGTTGAGCAAGACATTGAGAAAGATTAATAATCAAAGGGTCCGTGATAATTTGATCATTGATGAAAATGAGGATGCAGTCAACTTTCAGCCTCCTAGAGTGGGTCATGAGAACGCTCTGGTTTGTGGTGGTAATTTACTTGTCGATGCAATGAGGGTGCAAAATCTACCAGAACGAGGTTGAGAGATACCTACCGGGTTGACTTCAATATCACTGAATCAGAAGGACCTATTGTTCTACCTCCTCTACCTCCAGGGCATACTTTCATGGTGACGAGCAGTCTGATGTAGATGCTTACAACGAGAGGGTTGTTTTCTAGGATAGCTTCGGAAGATCTGCATGCTCACATGGCTAAATTGAAGAATGTCTGTAAGAGTTGTGTGGGGCCACCAGAGTTGGATATTGATGTCATAGGGTTGAGATTTTTCCCTCTTTTATTGATCGGTGATGCTACAGTGTGGTTTGCTGAGCTTTCATATAATTCAATTCATACATGGGACCAATTGCTTCAAGTGTTCATGTCAAGATATTTCCCAGTGTCTAAGAAGCTGAATCACAAAAACAAGTTGAATAATTTTGTTGCCCTAGATGGAGAGTCTATAAGCAGTTCTTGGGATAGATTCACTGCATTCATTAGAGGTGTTCCAAATCACCAAATAGATGATGAGTCATTGAGGGAGTATTTCTACAGAGGGAAGGATGACAACGGAAAGGCTATGCTAGATACTATTGCTGGAGGATCCTATGGTGAGTGCATTTTTGAGGAAATCACTGAAAAATTGGAGAAGATTTCCTGAAATAATAAGGCATGGAGCACTAGAAAAGCTAATACTGGAAGAACCACATTGTTTTGCAAGCCGCACCAAATCCAGCTAGTGATGATATTCGTGAAGAAATGGCTCAGATGAGGACAAAACTGGGGTTGGTATTGAAGCATGTGAGCGGAGGTGCAGAAAAGGTAAATGCGGTCAATTACTTGACTAGGACTCCACCACCACCAAAGGAGGAATATTACTACGAGGAGGATGCTTATGTGGTGAATGATCAGACGGGAGTCTCCGAGCCAACGCCCAAGGTTCCAACTCGGATAATTCACACCAAAGGCAAGGAAACCAAGGTCGGAACTATGGAAACTACAACCGAGATGGTAACTATGTCCGGGATGAGAACTACAATCGTGACAACAACTACAATCGGAACAACGATGGTAACATAAATGATAGGGTTGGGACTTATGTTCCTCCACAAAATCGAGAATCTGGCAATAGGGAAGCTGGGGGTAGTATGTCATGGATTGAGGATATGATACAGAAGATGATGAAGAGGTTTGATTCGACTGATGAGAATGTGAAGGAGATGTGAAACGACTTGTCTGGACTTGGTCAAAAAGTTGATGCCTATGCAGTGTCAATCAAGCAACTTGAGAAGCAGATTAAATAGTTGTCCACTGCAGTCAACCCACGTCATCCTGGCACACTTCCTAGTAACACCATCCAAAACCCAAAGAACAATGGGCATTGTATGGTAGTCACTACTCGAGGGGGTAAGCAGACCATTGATCCACCTATGCCGTCTTAGGTCGAAATTGTTATTGACAAAGATGATGTTGAGATTGAGGGTACTAGAGAGTCCAAGGATACTACAAAGAAGGAAGCGGAGATAACCCAAAAAGTTATCCCCATGCCTAGACCTCCACCTCCATTCCCATAGAGGTTGGTAAAGAAGAATGAAGAAGGGAAATACCGCAGGTTTATTACTATGTTGAAACAATTTTCCATCAATGTTCTGTTAATAGAAGCTTTAGAGCAAATGTCTGGTTATGCAAAGTTTAGGAAAGATTTGGTGACTAAGAAGAGGGCCGTCAGTTTCGAAGATGATGATAGGTTGCAACATTGTAGTGCTATTGCTACTCGGTTGCTTGTGCAGAAGAAAGAGGATACTGGTGCTTTCACTATTCCTTGTACCAGTGGGTTGTTGCATTTTGCGAAGGCGTTGTATGATTTGGGTGCTAGCATTAATCTGATGCCATTGTCTATTTACAAGAAGTTGGGTTTGGGGGCTCCAAAACCGATTGCGATGCGAGTACTCATGACCAATAGAACTGTGAATTATCCCATTGGTGTTCTCCAAGATGTACTTGTGAAAGTGGAGGCTTTATTTTTCCGGCAGATTTTGTGATACTTGATTGTGAGATTAATTTTGAGGTTCCCATCATCCTTGGGAGACCATTCCTTGCTATTGGGCGCGCATTGGTTGATATGGAGAAAGGTCAGATGAAATTCTGATTGAACAATGAAGAGGTAACTTTTAATATTTGTAGGTCCATGAAGCAGGAAAGCGATCTCAAGTCAGTGTCAGTGGTGAATCATATTATGGAGCGAGGTTCTGAGGTGTCTATTGAAGAGCGATTGGGTGTTGATGCACTTGCGGCGGTAATGATGAATTTTGAGGGTGATGGTATTGAAGACTATGATGAATTGGTCACCGCACTTGATAGGTTTGTATTCCATTCCAAACCAAAGAAGTTAGAGTTAGATATGAAGAATCGCGACTCTCCACCCGCAAAACCATCAGTTGAAAAGGCTCCAAATTTGGAACTTAAGGATCTACCATCACATTTGAGGTATATATTCTTGGGGTGAGATTGTACTTTACCCGTCATCATTGCGGCCGTTTTGAATACGGAACAAGTGGAGGCATTGATTTCTGTGTTGAAGATGTTCAAGCGGGATATTGGTGTAACGACCCGAGAGCACCCCCTAGTCGTAACACGGCGTACTCGACCTCTCGGAGGTATGATACAAGCCCTTAGCATATCATGAACATTAAAGCATATGAAAATAGCGGAAAATTTAAAACTTTTCTTACAATCAAAGTCTTCATAAAATAATAGAGAGTCTATGACACTATGTATCAAACCATCTATAACATAAC
>JAJOOS010080060.1:0-59638 GCA_029582725.1 Solanum chiquidenum | reverse complement strand
GTATAGCATCATTACAATCTAAGTAATTCACCTTTTAAAGTAGTCATTAGTCTTTACATTACCATTTAAGGTCATATAGAATACTTTAGCGGAATACCCCTCATATAGTCATAAAAGCTCAAGAGTTCATAGATGATAAAACCTTTCATCAAGAACCTTCATCATGTGAGAATGACCTTTCACATTATCATACCATGCTTAACACAGACTAGTTTAGAGTACAATTGAGGAAACCTTTCAAGAGACTCACATTCATTACATTGGCAATAGCTTCATTCATTCATGTGTGTGTACATGTGTGAGAAAGCCTTTCACATAAAACACCTTTACTCATAGCATGTTCATACTGTGTTAACAATAATTACCTTCAATTCAACATAACAACAATAATACCAACATCTCACAACATTCATAATTGCATTGCATCTCATCATACCAACTAGGGTTAGAGGGAAGAGGGAACCATCATCCAACTTCATCATACATGAATTAAGCAAGTACATTCAACAATACATAAGGAATCACATTGATATCATCTCCTCATAGCCTTGAAGGCCCCATTCAAGACTTAACCCTAATTTCATAGTAATCATACATAATTTAGGGTAATATCATCATACAAACATGAATTACATAGCATCACATTCAATTCATAACCTTCAATCACTATTCAACACAAACTAGGGTTAGAATTGGAGAAAGAAGGGGAAACATGGGTCTCATGGGGGATTCTTCAAAAATCACCAACACTACATGAATTCATCCATAATTGTTCATATATAATCAATCAAAATCAGTTTATAACAACAATTCAACACTTAGAAAGAAGACCCACGTTTTTGGATTGAAATCTACAATTTGGGGATTTTGAAAACCATCTTTGGAAGGACCTCTTGGGGAAAGGGATCCCAAGAGTGAAGAGCAACCATACCTTAGTTAAACCCTATGAATTTCGTGTGAAAATCCTCCATCTTCAATCCCTAGTTGATCTCCTTCTTTGGTCTTCAATGGGGGTTCTAGAGAGGAGAAGTTTTGGGGGGAAAAGAAATTGAGTTAGATTTGGGGGTCTTAAGTTGTGGTGAATTAATGGATTATTTTAGGGTCTTATTAGCTTATATAGTCCATTAATTAACCACCTAACCGACCTTCCTTAGCCCCTACTTAATAACTAATTAAAGTATTAACCCCCAACTTAACTAAAAATTTCATAAAACTGGCAGCATATACGGACCCAAACCTACGGAACGTCGTTTGATCTACCGTCCGTAGTTTGGGTCCGTCGATTGGACCTGGGACTGACAGTGCTTCACTATTTCGGGCATAACTTTTTACTCCGAGATCGGAATTGGGCAAACTCAGTGGCGTTGGAAAGAGGACTCAGAGAACTTTCATTGGATAGGTAATGGACCACCTAATTCGTTTTGAGATATGATAGATGACCATTTAAAGGTTACCCTCACTACTAACTAAAAACTAAAAACTCTTTTTAGGGGACTGTTTTGAGGGTCTAGTTTCCAAACGATTCAATGGTTTAGTTTAGGGTCTTTTTAGATTAAAAGGGCCATTAACCAACTAACTAAACAACCTCATAATCCCTTAATCAATCAAACAACTAAACTCAAAAACACCAACCTAAAACTAGAACGCTGGAAATTGGCAGCACCTACGGCCACCCACCTACGGACCGTAGCTGGAGTTACGGACCGTGTTGTGCTGTCGTCGTTTGGTTCAGAGAGGGGGATTGGGGATGTCTTGGTTGGGAAACTAAGTCTCAACCCACGAGACCTACCTACGGGGCGTAGGTCAAGTGACGGCCCGTCACTGCCCTTCGTAGGTCATGCTGTCATTTGACATCATTTTGGGCCAAGGTTTGGGTCCTCCTCAAGGACCCCTTGGGTGGTCCTTGGGGAGGTCGTACCCGGTTGTTTGGACCCTAAACATGTCCATCTATGAATAAGAGTCACTCCTATGGGTTTTATACCTCAAACAACGCACCAAACACCCCGACAAGACACTAGCACCTACCTAGCACCAAAGACTAGTTTCCGGACGTCATGGTCGTTTCTTGACGTTTGACCTCTAAAGTCACCAAAATAACTTCAATAGCCATTTTTCATCATTTAAACAAGTTTCCAACTATAAAACTAACATGTGAGGCTCTAGTTCAACCTACTAGATTTAGTCAAGCCTTAGCTAGGTTTTACTAGTTTCGTGTGGGGTGTTACAATTGGATGGACTATTGTGGACATCATTGGGATTCCTCCTGGCCTTTGTTCTCTTAAAATCCAACTCATGCTGGATAACAAGCCTAGTATTGAGCACTAGAGGAGACTAAATCCGCCTATGCAAGAGGTAGTGAAGAAACAAATCATCAAGTGGTTGGATGCTGGAGTCATTTACCCTATTGCAGATAGTAGTTGGGTTTGTCCTGTTCAGTGTGTGCCCAAGAAATGTGGGATTACTGTGGTTCCTAATGCAAAGAAAGAGCTTGTTCCGATGCGTCCCGTGACTGGATGGAGAGTATGCATGGACTATCATAAATTGAATGCTTGGACAAAAAATGACCACTTTCCTATGTCGTTCATGGATCAGATGTTGGACCGCCATGCTGGTAAGGGTTTATATTATTATATTGATGGCTATTTGGGCTAGAATCAGATCTCCATAGCTCCGGAAGACCAAGAGAAGACCACATTCACTTGCCCTTATGGGACTTTCTCCTTCAAATTGATGCCATTTGGGTTGTGTAATGCTTCAGCGACCTTCCAGCGTTGCATGATATCGATATTTTCTGATATGGCGGAGGACACTATTGAGGTATTTATGGATGATTTTTCTATGGTTGGTGACTCATTTTATGGTTGCTTGGGTCATTTGACCGAGGTTCTTAAAAGGTGTGAAGAGTGCAATATTGTGCTCAATTGGGAAAAATGTCACTTTATGGTGAAAGAGGGGATCGTGATGGGTCATCGGATTTATGAGAAGGGTATTGAGGTTGATAGAGGAAAAGTCTAGGTAATTAAAAAGCTTCCACCACCTATTTCTGTTAAACGTGTGAGAAGTTTTCTTGGGCATGCACGCTTTTATAGGAGATTTATCAAGGATTTCTCAAAAATTGTACATCCATTGTGCAAATTGCTCGAAAAGGAGTGTAATTTTTATTTTGATGATGCTTGTCTGAGAGCATTTGGAGAGTTGAAGGAAAAGCTAGTTTCCACACCTATCATTATTTCACCGGATTGAACGCAACCGTTTGAAGCGATGTGTGATGCGAGTGGAGTGGTGCTTGGTGTGGTATTGGGCCAGAGGCGAGAGTAGATTCTTCATCCTATTTACTAATGCAACAAAGCTCTAAATGTCTCCCAAAAGAACTATACAGTGACTGAACAAGAGCTCCTTACTGTGGTTTTTGCATTCGAGAAGAAATTTCGATCCTACTTGCTGGGTCCTAAGGTCATAGTGCATACTGACCATTCTACATTGAGGTATTTGATGGCAAAGAAGGATGAAAAACCGATGTTGATTAGATGGGTATTGTTGCTGCAAGAGTTCGACTTTGAGGTGAAAGACAGAAAAGGGACAGAAAATCAAGTGGCCGATCATTTGTCCAGATTAGAGGAGGAAGCGATGTTCAAGCTAGGAGATGGGCTGAAATTAATGATGCTTTTCCAGATGAACAGGTATTAGGCTGCTTCTCATGATCTTATTCCTTGGTTAGCAGTCTTTGCTAACTACTTGGTAAGTGATCTTGTTCTTCGGATTTATCTTTTCACCAAAGGAAAAAGTTTATGCATGATGTGAAGAAGTTCTTTTGGGACGAGCCTTACTTGTTCCGTAATTGTGCTGATGGGATTATTCATCGTTGTGTACCTGAGGTTGAGATGATGAGTATACTAGAGGCGTGTCATTCTTCGCCTATTGGTGGACATCATAGTGGTATTCGGACTGCGCATAAAAATTTGCAATCTGGGTATTACTGGCCTACCATCCACTAAGATGCTCATGATTTCGCCAAGTCTTGTGATCGTTGCCAATGAGAAGGAGGAGTTTCAAAGAGGCAAGAGCTACCTATGAATCCGATTTTAGTGATTGAGTTGTTTGATGTTTAGGGCATTTATTTTATGAGTCAATTTGTGAGCTCACATGGGATGAAGTATATTCTTGTTGCGGTTGATTATGTGTCGAAATGGGTGGAAACAATTGCGCTTTCAAAAAATGAAGGTAAAAGTGTCACTGCATTCCTTAAGAAGAATATCTTTTCTAGATTTGGTACACCTAGGGCGATTATCAGTGATGGAGGTTCCCACTTTTGCAATAAGTTGTTCAAGGCCTTGCTAGAGAAATATGGAGTCCTCCACAATGTAGCCACTCCTTACCATCCGCAGTCTAGTGGTCAAGTTGAAGTGTCCAACAGAGAGATAAAGAAGATTCTTGCTAAGACTGTGAATGCTAATAGAACCGATTGGTCAAGGAGGCTTGATGATGCTTTATGGGCCTATCACACCGCATTCAAGACTCCTATAAGTATATCCCCCTACCAACTTGTATATGGGAAGTCTTGCCATTTGCCGGTAGAGCTATAGGATAAGGCTATGTGGACGCTAAAGAAACTAAATTTGGATTGGGGCGTCGCATCGAATCAGAGAGTAAGTGACATGAATGCGCTTGATGAGTTTCGCTTAAAAGCTTATGAAAGCTCAGCTTTGTACAAGGACAAGATGAAGAAGTATCATGATCAAAGGATTGAGAAGTGAGAATTTGTTGTGGGTGATTTGGTGCTTCTATTCAACTCTAGTTTGCATTTGTTTCCTGGCAAGCTCAAGTCCAAGTGGACCGGGCCATTCATAGTCACGCAAGTGTTCCCACATGGAGCGGTCGAGCTCAAAAACAATGAAGGGACAATGTTCAAGGTGAACGGGCAAAGCATTAAGGTTTATCTGGGAAAAGAGGAGAATGTGCAAGAGATGGTTGAGGCCTACTATCTTGATGAAGTCTAAGTAATCGAGAGGCCTGCGTCGTGCCACGATGTTAAATCAAGCGATGTTTGGGAGGCAACCCAAGATGTACAATCTAGCCAACTATAGGGTTTTCTTTTTGGTTTAGTAGTTTTCTTTGTTTTTTTGCATTTTTGTATTCCTTTAGATAGGTGCTTTATTTTTGTATTAGTGTTGGCTAGATATAGCATAGGGTCCATGTCGAAAAAGTGTCCAGAAAATGTAAGAAGAAAGGTCTAATGGTCGCTACATGTGCTGAGAAAAAAAGAAAAATATGTAGAAAATGTCTGTTGCAGAGGTGTATGGACCCCATCGACGGTCCGTACCTCAATCCACGGATCGTGAATGGTGTTTGTAGACCCCAGGTAAGTCCTCCGATTTTTTCTAAGTTTGAGTGACCTACGGACCCGACCTACTGCCCGTCGACAGGGTTTCGTGGGTCCAAACCTAGGGTTTGCCCGACGCGACCCACACAACTTTTAATTTAAACCCCTTCATTCACGTTCATCCCCCATATTCAAAATCCCCCTCCCAACCATTTTTAACCCCTTCCTCTCCTAAAATCCCTCCATTAATCCCCCAAATCCCACAAATCACTCCACACTCACTTCCCCATATTTCCATCTCCCTTTTCTCCCTTCCCAAATCATCACCTCCATTTCAAAATGATTCCATTGTCCGGGTTCGGTGTCGAAAGGCTAGAAAAATTTCTAAGGAGTTCATTTTCGAAACACAATCACCCACTTTCGATACTTGTAAGGTAACTGACTTCACTTTAACTTTGAATTTCAGTATTCATTGTTCCATACATGAAGTCACGAAGTGGTCTTGACCTTGGGTTGTTTTTATATGAAATTTATTGTTGAGCTACTATTATAAACACCCATGGGATGATAAAATGTGATTTTGTAGTCTTAGTAATCGAGCAACCCAGAGAAAAGTTAGTCTAAATGAAAGTTTCGACTTAGGGTTCCTAGTTTTTTATGCAATAAAAGGTAAATGCTTAGTAATCGGAACCCTATGGATGACGAACTACCATATATTGTGTTGAAAGGCATGATTAGACTTAGGTTGAATGTTGAAATTGTCGAAAAATGGTTTAAACAAAAGGCATTTCTGATACCTGGCACAGACTTGACAAACGAGACCCCGTCTACGGACCGTAGGTCAATCTACGGGTGGGTCTGCACATAACTAATAAATGCTAAGTATGGAACCACGGAAGTGGACTACGGTCCGTAGTTTGATCTATGGACCATTCTGCACATCCGTGGTTCACTTCAGAGACCTCTCTTTTGGGTACTCTGATCTATGAAGGGGACCTACGGACCGTGGATCCATCTACGGACCGTAGGAACCTACCGTGGGTCAGTAGTTCAGCTACTACCCAAATATTTTTTCAAGATTTGTCTTGGTTCATTCTTGGTTCTAAATTTTTTTTTTAGTGTGTTTGTAGTTTATTTTGGTGCTAATTATTACTCCACAGGTACCATTGCTCCGAAGAAAGGTCTGGCCGTCGTTGTAAAGGGCAGGTCCAAATCAATGGTACCAACCCGTCGGCTAATTAACAAAAATACTGATGCGGAGAATGACCCTGCATATGTACCCCCCACTGGAAGGACATCACCCATAGCACCCCAGACTACCCGAAATCAATCCAAGCAGGTGGTTCCCGATGTAGTATGTGCCTCCTAGTCTGATGAGGAGGATACACTGATCGGATCACTAGCTGGGTCTGCTTCCGAATCTGAGTCTGCCTCTGCTTTTGGGTCTACTTCTGGCTCTGCAACCAGCTCAAATTCACATGGTATGGCCACCTCGTCTAATGAGGCTACTAGTGCGGGGGACATTCCCGTACCATAAAACACCGAACATGCTCCAGGTGCTGAGGAGCCTAATATATGGTGCGTTGAGGGCCAGTGGCAGATTTACAGGGATGCCCGGATGTTTACTGACAAAGGGAGAATGGACCGGATGGTTACAGAGGAGCACATAGTACTCACAGGCAGCCTGCATACCATGACCAACATCCACCGGCTCTTCCAACAACATAAGTGTGAGTGGATGGCCCGAAACCCTTGTACATATAGCGAAGCGATCGGGAGGGAGTTCTATGCTTCCAACGCAGCCACCCTCTGAAGCTCTATCAAAAAATGATCCAAGCCCACAGCCCAGGCACCATTCACAGCCACACTAGTTTGGAGGGTCTCTGTGAACATATCAGAGCTCACCATCCGCCATTTACTCTACGGTCTAGGCCGCACTTGGGCACTCAACACTGCCAAATTTAATTATAGGTGGGACATTGTGCGAAGCGAGACATTCCAGAGGACTGCTGATCAGAGGGAGGTCGTATTACATTGGCTGGCCAGTCACATTGCTATCGACGGGGAGCGCGCCGAGTGGGTGAGCACACCAAAGCTAGGCATCAAGAAGGCCACTTTGAATTTTGTGGCCAAGTTCTTCTAGTTATTAGTGCGAAATATGGTGTCTTATACGCAGGCAGACAATATGCTGACGTGGGATCGAGTGGTTATGGTTGCGGCCTTGGTAGCTGGGTTTGAGATAGACTTCATCCGCATGCTGCTTGTGGAGATCCATGAGAGGGCATTTCGGACTACCACCACTCTACCATTTCCATGCCTTATCTTTCAGCTGTGCAGAGATGCTGGGGTACACATTTGGCACTGTGACAAGCTGGTGCAGGCGACCAAAATAGTAGACATCGGCCTGATCAGGGATAAGGTCAACATAGCTGCGCCGCGATGAGAGCCACATGTTGAGGTGCTGCTATTGGGTGTAGATTTGGCTGCTGATGTGGAGCAGATGCAGGGTGCATACATCACTCATCCAGCCACTACTGATGATACCCCGGCCTCCCCATCTCTGGTCGACAGTCTGGCCCCTAGCTTATCCAGAGCCACCCTTTCGTCAGGATCCGATGTCGTGCCCCTTGCCTGTGTTAAAAAAATTAGACGCATATATGGCCACACTGCTTCATCATGTGAAGCCTTGGATGCAGTGGTCTATCTCAGAGTCTGAGGTCAGGATGGAGAGGAGGATGGAGCACATGATGGACCTGAAGGTCCAGGCCATTAATAAGTGCCTGGATGCCTTCAAGTTGAGAGTCCTTGAACGACCAGCCCCCACCACAGATATCTCCTCTATCCGAACTGAGTTGGACCATCTTCAGGTTGATCTTGATGCCATCCTTGCTCCATCCATGGAATCGCCAGAGTCCGCCCCTACTGCATCGGCAGATGATATAGTGTTAGATGCTCATTTCAGCGAGGACATACTGCAGTCCGAGTCCACTCGTGCCCAAGGGAAGAGGCACCATTCTAGCCACACTTCTTATGCAACTGAGGATGCGAGGGCAAGAAAGAGGGAGCGCCAACAGACTACGCAGGCTAGGAGAGCTTCTATTGTGGATGAGGAGTTTCACCAGCAGAGGGTTCGTGAGGGTGCTCTTGGGGCATCGAGTTCTGTGCCCGCTACTAAGGTTGTTGCTGCTGCTGTGAGGGATGATGTAAACATCACTGATAGTGCTGAGATGATAGATGGGAGCGCTACTGATGGCGTTCTGCAAGTTGATCCAGCGGGATCCGGGAAACTGGACCCACCTGTTTGTTGAGTTCTTCGACGCATTTGCGCCACAGGTTTGCTTCACCTTCACCTTACTCTTTATTGCTTATTTTTGTCTTGAGGATAATAGCACTTTATTTTGTTGAGGGTGGGGTAAACGGATTATGAGTGATAGGGTGAAGTCTGAGTAAACCCAACGCATAGTCCTCTCTTGGGGTTTTCTTGCCTGTTTTCATTTGCCTCAAGAGACTGTTTTAATTTTTGTTGAACCAGCATGTGTTAGGATTGTTTATGCAGAAGCATGAGAAATATTGAAGCATGAACTCTGGATCGAGTCACAGCCCGTACTGATGATCCGTCAAATGTCACTTAGAGTTGGGCTTCCAAGCTTCTGAGATTTTGCCGAAGTCCCAAACCACAGAAAGGACCTACGGACTGTAGGTCAGTGTCGTCGACTGCAACCGCGTCCAAAAACGTTATTTCCTTATTTCCTTTCCTTTTTTATTAGGACATGTTTTTCTATAAATAGGGTATGTAAACCTCATTTTTGGGGGTTAGACATTATTATTTGAGTTCTAGTTTTTGGCTTTGGAGATTAACTTGCAACTTTAGCGATTCTTGATTTCCTAAGTTCGTTTTGAAGATTTTAACTTTACAATACAAGTTGGGTTTTTTTTGGATTTCTTCTACTTTAATACGTAAGTTCATGAATTCTTCTTCTAATATTATGAATTGTGTTCTTGCACACATAAGTAACTAAATCCACAACTAGGGTTGTGGGAACCATGAGCGATTAACAAAGTATGAATAGTAACTAAGTAATTCTTGAATAGTGTTGTTGCATGCATTGATAATTCTTTCACTTAGAAATCTTTTTAACGGTTGCAAACGTTAGAACTCACCTCGTTACTACTTGCCGAACCAAGGAGGTAATTAACGAAAAAAGATTATCAACATAGATTTAGTGTGATACTATCTAATAATCTAATGTCAATTGGTGCGAGAGTGAAAATAATCCATACATTGGTGTGATGTCTAATATGTGGTAAAGGTAAGGATTAGTAAATTTTACACATGTAGCCGGACCAACTTGCGCGGTGAAATTCTCTATTTGCCGGACCAAGGATTTAGGGATACATAACTTACCACTTTGCATGTAATACACTAGGAAAGGATTGCTATTACTAGGAGTACCGCGTTATGAGCTTATGGGGAACACGTACACCCTAGTTTCTCTATCATCTTGATCACAACTAAAGTTTGAATCTTGCTCACTGATTATTCACATAGTTTCCATAATTTGTTTAACAAACCCCCCCCCCTCCCCTTTAATTACTTGTTTCGGAAGTACATTGACTAAACAAATATAATTGTGGGTTAAAGTTAAGTCTAAACCATATTCCTCGTGTGATCGACCCCAACGTACAAGTTAGATTCTTTACTTGATAACAATCGCTTACGCTTTTTTAGGGAGGTGTAATTTGAACGTATCAACAACCATATCTGGTTTCAGTTCTACCAAGGTTAAACTTGATGGAAAAAAATCTGGATGTAAAACGAGGGAACAACTCGAGTTGGAAAGTAACAACGTACCGGTAGCAGTGCTTTCCGGCTTTGTGCATGGGTGCTCCCCTTCCTAAACATGTGTGACTAAAATCCTTCACCATGGACCATAGATCCAATGGCTATCTTGACCAAATAAAATAATGAGTAAAATTTCTTTTTGATTAGGGATTTAAACAAGGTGACTTGGAACACCAAAACTCAATTCCAAGTGGCGACTCTGACTAATCAAAATAATCCATTTTCAAAATGTCACTTTAATTGGAAAAATGCTTATTCTTTCAAAACTTAATCAATTTTGAGGAAAAAATAGGGGTGTGACAACAAGATGAGGTTTTACTATGAGAAATAGTTAACTGAGAGCCCTTAGTTGTTTTCGAGTAGTAATGTGGGAAATCCAAATTGGTATGGCAGGGATGATGAGAGAATGAGAACTTCTTAAGGAGTTGGTTAGTAAGAGTCTATGGAATAGTTAGAATACTAAGCTTGAATGTGGTGTTGTTAAACATGAGGTAGTTCTTAATATGAGCCCAGTGTTGATTAAATGTGGTGATAAAGTTCTTGGGATGAGACTCCCTATAGAGAGGTATAGAACCCGAATCTTAGGATTTTGGGTTAAGCTTGAATATGGTAGGAGCGTATCGTTAAACTCAGGCCTTGGTAAGAGAAGTCATGTACCCTTGAGGGAACTAGGAGTTGCAACCAATGAGGTCTGGTTTAAGGAAATAAGAGCGTAGTTGAGGAGTGTTGTTAAGCGTAATATTTAGCAGTCATATTACCCCAAACATGGTGTTCCTATGATTATTTCATGCCCAGTCTTCCTTTGTTTGAGATAAGGAAACTTCAGAGAGGGTGTGACTATGTTCACGATAGCATCGTTCTTGATTTAGGTGCTATGGAAGGTCCCAACTCTTGGTACGAATCAGTTCATCCTGTGTTAGTAGGCAAGTTCATGAGTCAGTAGAGATAGTGAGAGAAACCCATTCCATACCCAGTCCAACTGTCATTGGAGGACGAATGATCCCAAGGGAGAGATAATGAAACACCCCAATTTTTTTTTGAGCTAAGACTCAAACCATGCTTCATTGTGAGTAGGATTTTACCAAGGAATTTGAAATTTCTTAAGTATTAAGGTCAGGTCACTAGATATAGCACCTTGAGTTCCAAAAAGAATTAAAGAGAATTTATTCAAATCATTCCTTAGTTCTTCTAAGTTTTGGGTCAACTTCGAATGACCATAACTTTCAGTGTAGGATGAGTTAGGAGACACATTAGATATCAAATGAAATATCTCTGAGTCCTCTTTCCACCGCCACCAAGTTTTCTAATTTTCAAGCTCGTATGAGGGAGATATGTCATTTTGAAGTCAGGGTGTCCATTTAAGGAAAGTTACCCGAAAATAAGAGGTGTAATTTTGTCTTTTCCTTACCCTCACTTATTCTAAACGCGAATTACACCCAATTAAGAGTCTAAACTGATTAGAATCAGTTTCATTCATCCCCAAAGTGTTTAGGGTTTTAGAGAGAAGATTCAAGAGGAGAAAAAGTTCAAAGTTTCAAGCATTCATTCAAGATATTCAAGATTTCGCCAAGAACCTAGTTCTTTGAGGTATGTAAGCTTCCATAATTTTGGAATTTTTTGCCCACATGCCAATCATGAGTTTCTTTTATGAATTTCATCCATGAGATTGAGTATGTTGATAAAATTGTTGAGTTTTTGAGGTTTTGTGCTTCATTCTTTAATACGAAAGTTCTTGTTGAGTTCTTGAGGTGAGAGTTGAGATTTTCATGACTAATATAAGGCTCAAAACAGTAAGATTTTCATCTTTTAAATCCATAATTTTCTTCTCTCTCAAACCCTAGGACAAAACCCTTAGGAAAAATCAAAGTAGGAGACTCCATTCAAGATTCTTTCAATCTTTTTCAAGATTCTATCAATATTTTTGAAGATTCTTCTTCAATGTAATTACTTCTCCAAGAATTTTATTCTTTCTAACTAAGATTCCTTCATAAAATTATGAATCACTAACAAAAATCATAATTCTTGGTCATAGATATTTCAGAAAACTAATTCAAGAATCTCAACAAATGTTTTCTTGATTGTTTACCTTCAAGCTAGGGTTTCAAGACTTCTAATCAAGATTCTTCAAAAACCTTGTTCTTCCAGGTATGTCAGGCTATCATAGTATTGGACTAGTTCATCACCATACCCTACATCTACTTTCAGATCAGTAAAAGAGTAATCTAAGGATTCTTTTCCTAGATTTGAGTATTCTTGAGATAAGTTGATTTTGAGTTCTTGAGTTCATGTTTCTTTTAAAATTTATATTCCTAATTATTGAGTTTCTATATTGTTATTGAGATCCTAGAGTTGATTTGTTCATGTCTATATTTCATCATGAACCCATTCTGAGTTATAAATTTTGGAAAGCTTTTTTCTTAAAGCCAACACTTAAGTTCTTAAACAGAGTTTTGAGGAAGTAAGTATGAAAATCAGAAGAGTCGTGTACATGAGTCCATATTGTTATGTCGACCCTTGAGTCAAGTCGTTCATGCCCATAAATTTCGCATGAACTCCATAAATTGAGTATCTTTGAGAGGAGTAGTATCTTCAAGATCTAAGTTCTTGAGTGTTGAGTTCCTAACCCTTTTGAGATTATATTACTAATTGTGGGACTACTACTTGTCAAGCATGAAGGTCCTTGAGTTGAGTTGTTCATGCCCATAATTCTGCATGAACCCTATGAGTTGAGCAGTCTTGAGATAAGAAGAATCATTGAGTCCTTGAGTTGAGTAGTTCATGCCCATAATTCTGCATGAACCCTATTTTGAGAAGTATTTTAAAATCGCTTTTAACTTTTTTTAAGACTTGAGCACTTGAGTTTGAGGAAGAGTAGAGTCTAGTTTCATTTTCTTTAAAATGATATACGGAAACTAAGTATTCCCAAGAATAAATGTTTTTACATTTAAGATAAGAGGAAACACCAATTTCCTAAAGAGTTTTGAGCAGTTTTGAGCACCACCTCTTTAAAGAGAAATATTTTTGAGTAATAATCTCAAACCACAGAGAGATATATGTTTTTAAAAAACATATGAGCTAGTATATTTTGGGAGCAGTATTGAGCACCGATATGGGGGAGAGTTCATACAACTCACAGCCCTTATAAATCATGTAGCCAACGTGGATAGAAATGGTAATACTTATAGATGATTCCTTAATATGTTTTATCATTGATTAATGTTTCAAACACACCTTATCCAATTCTAGGTGTAAACGATCGTTAAGCAGTATAACACCCAACAAAGAGTTGGGGTCGAATTCCACAGAGAGCGGTAGTGTTCAAATTCAATTAGGAAGTACAAATGTGGTCTAATCATCTATAGGAATAGAAATTATCAAAAAATACATGAAACAAATTAAAAGGGGTGACACGAATGTCAGATGGGGGTTTTTGGTATTGCAAGTATCAACTTACAATGCAATCACAAACAATTTGATATATCAATAAGGATAGGAATTCTCGGGATGTGATCAATTATAGGCAAATTTCGATATATGGGTAATTGAAACTACTAGTAAACAACTCAAAATCAGTGAGTAAGCTAGATTATAAGCGATATAGCCTTCTCTCGAACAACTATCCCAAATCAGGAGATTTCTTTCAAACATCAACAAGCATAACAATGAAGAACATCCCACACCTTAATTCATCCACTCTCTTGAGCTAGATGGGTAGGATTGTGTTGAGGATTGACTCTCTCAAGCTAAACCCAGATCAGCCCAATACCTATAAATCATTAACCAATAATCATAGTTCTAAAACTTCTCTATCGAGCAAGCCAAGAACACAAAAATAGAACTGCATTTGTAACTACAACTCATATATTAAACCACAATTAATGATTAAACTCACTTTAAATTAGCATTTAAACTAGTAATTAACAATATCCATAAACGAATTCAACCCATAATCACATGATCACACCCCAAGAATTGTGGTTTTAGCCAAACATAATAAAAGAGTAAAAATGATTACCAATCGATTAGCCATCAACTGGGTAAGAGTAATTTAGTCTTTACAATGCTTCAATTTGCAGAAAATCTGAAAACGACTTCCAAAATCTCCAAATTGAATCTCTAAAATTCTTCAAAACTATCAAAACTCAAGAGAAAAGTGTTCTAAGCTAAATCAGCATAAGTCAACATAAATCAACACAAATCAATCTGCAAAATATTGTTCAAAATCTAATTTATAGTCACCCACCAATAATAAACCACGAAGGGCTGTTAGGCAAAGTAAGTTGGGTTCGCTGAACCACTCGATGAACCGCCCAATGCTCTTTTCCTTTACCTCTTTGCCTTGGCATTAATAATCCTCAAGTCTTGTAACTTTGGGAGATCTCTTTTTGCATCTCAAAACTGTTGGACGATTCGCCAATTGCCCCTTTTAATCGCCGATTCGGTTTATTTCCTCATGGATGGCACACTGGAACTTTAGGCGGTCAAATTAGCCACTCGGCGATTCTCCAAGTGCTCTTGGCGATCACCAGGTTTGCCTTTCTTTATTTCTCCATTTTGTTTTGTTCCTATTTGCCTATTAGTGTCCTTGCTTTGTTCCTCAATCCATATACCTGAAAATCAAGGCTTTAACATTAGTTTATGGCACAAATTAGGCATTTGAGGACACTAAATCTAAATAAATAGAGACCCAAATGAGTTCAAATCTCTAACTCATCAGCACCCCAAACTTAAACTTTTGTTTGTCCTCAAGTAAAACTCAAGATCAGCAGTTCAAAAAGGATGTCTCAAATAGTGATGCATAAGAATCAACAAGAATCCACACAAGAAGGCTCAACTTACTCATGCAATGATAAATTGTGCACTTAGAGATTCAAATTGTGACTCACCATTATCAAAGGTGCTCAAGTTTACAATACTTTCTTCAAATGCAAGTTCAAGCTCAACAAAGGTACTCAAGTGCCCTCACAAGAAAGATGATTCCCTATTCACACAAAGTTCTTCAACAATTTATAGTTCCAAAATAACATACGACTCTCACACTCACAAAGATGAACACATGCATGACTTCACCCATAGGTTTGCCCTTATTTTCCAAGCAACATTCGTTTCAGCTCACTCAAGATCACAATGGTCTTTTCAAGGCTTGTAACGAGGCTGAGTGTAAAGGTATGGCTATTTAGGCTCAGTGGCTTCTACCTTCATGAAGTGTCGTCTGAACATCACTTGCTTCCTTTTCTATACAATTGTGATAATGCTCATAATTCACACCCATTATTCAAGTACAAATGCACTAACGGATACCCTATTTCTTTTGCAATTTCCATTACTTTATTTCACAAATTTTTTTCTTTTTCTTTGCTTTCTTCTTTTCTCTTTTTTTTACATGGAAGGGTTCTACCTTTTTCAAAACCATTGCTCAAGGGGGATTTCTCACACTTCTTGATTTTTGTTCTCTTTTCACCACACCCCAACTTAGGCTTTCGGCCTAAGTTGGCTATTCAAACAAATCACATTTCATGAAAGTAATGGATGAATGGATAAAGAGGGATCACAATTGTTCAAGTTTCTTCCAAGAAAAGGATAAGGCTCGAGAGGGCTCAAGCAAAATTCAGAAATCTCACAAGGTTGGCCATAAGAGAGGTATATTATCAAATTGTTTCACTCTTCAGAATTGTTGCCTAAGATCATTTCAAGTGCTTGCATCACTTAGTCAACCGGACCAACAGGTAAATTCTAGGTGTCATCTCACACAATGTTTAAGGTAATCTCATCACACAAGGCATTGACACCAATATCAAACAAGACTCCACACTTTCTAGCTAGTGTGCAATGTTCATCACAATAGACTCATTCGATAACTGGATAGTCACAACGAGATGCTAAAAGTTCACACATTGTATATGCAACTTCATGGGCCTCATCGTAGCCGCACATTCATTTTGTTCAATTAAGAGGACTATTCAAGTCATCGGTATTGATCATAAAGGATACCCAAATTTGCACAAGAACAACCACAATCACACACAATAGAGGTGACACAATTTTTTTTAAAATAGGTTCAAAGCCATTTCCATTCAAAACAAGGAGCCATGAGCTCAAGCATCCACAAGTTTACGCTCAAAACACAATCAAAACAGATACATAGATCACAAAACCCAATATTTAAAAATAAAAAAGAGTCACAATAGGTAGGTATGGAAATACATCACCCCACCCACAAAAGAAAAGTAGTTGTCCTCAAATGCAACTAAAACAAAGATAATCAATAAAAACAATAGTGAGAGAGGTAAAGATGTCATCCTGCCAAGCTATGCCTGACGTGAAGTCTACATCGCAGTCACCTCATCTGTTGGGGCATTAGTGCCCGGGATCACACTCTAGGATGGGCATCAGTGCCTGGTGCAACATCAACACTAGCTCTGTTGGAGCCTGCCATAGAAGTATCCCTCAAAGATATCTGAAGGACAAATTGTACTATCAACTCCTCTAAATCTGGTAGGTCCTCATAAATGGTCGGCTTCTGAACATTGAGTTCCTCCTCATCTGTCTCTGCCTCTGACTCAGCAGTAACCACATCCTCCATAGTATCATCTCTGCTGGTAGCCGGAGGCATATCAGAACGTGTCGGGACCTCTGCACTCGGAACATAAGGGACCTCTGCTAACTCACACATTGAAGTGAAGTTTGTGGACTTTAAATGGTCCACATCCTTTCTCAACTCAGTGGTAACCCCCTTTCCTCTCTCACAAATCTCTACTCTCACCGTAAGAGCATCAATAGAAGTTCGGAGAGGTGTCAATGCATCTAAAATGGCTCGCTCAATCATCCAGGGCTCTTCTCCCTTTAGACGGAAAGTCTGCACATCGGTAAAATGAGCTAGGTGCACTATTTTGAGGAGCATGGCCTGAGTGATCAGAGCCCTCGAGGTAGTGGTACCAGCAATAGCTCTAGGGGGAGGGGAGGTAGCAGAAGAACCTGGGGCCTGGGAAGGAGTGGAAGTAGATGTACCTGAAGGCTCGGAGGCCGGAGAAGGCAAAGTTGCCTCTACAGGTATAGAATCAATATCAACCTCCGGGGATGTATCCAATAGAGCTGCTCACCTCCTATCCTCCTCATCTCGTGTTTACTCGGCCTCTATGCATCGAATGTCGGTGTAGGATGTGGGTGTAACCTCAACATCTCTCTTATCGACAAGAGGAACTCCAGCCCACCGACACAACTCTGTAATGAGTACTGGAAATGGAAGGGACGTCTGGCGCTGTTTTTCCCTCATGTCCATCTCCTGCTTTATAATCAGCCCCAAGTTTAGACTATTCCTAGCTATGATCGATCCAAGATTGGCTGCCTTTGGGTGGCGGAGGATGGACTCACTTTGTGACGGCATGATAGAGATGCTGATGAACCCAATCAAATACCGAGCTGCTATGTTCAAGTCCTTCTTCTCAATAAGGGCTCCGGCCTTAATTCACCTCGGGGTGGCATCAGAAATAAGGGGAGTTAGCCATCCCTTGAGGTCATTTAGAGTCTGTGTTATGATCATGCTCTGGTACTCATGCTCAAAGCATGTAGCCCTGTCTAGTGCAACGTTGATATCATCGCTGTTGCATCTCACTGTGATCCCTCGAACCATCGCCGACCCTACCGGTCGGAAAGAACTGGCCTTTTTATTCCCTTGGGGTACCATGTCACCATATGTAGTGTCAAATTCCCGAACCCATGTGGGAATGTATGGGCCACGGGGCCTGGTGAATATCTCAAACCTGTTGAACTAGAGTGTATCCCACACAATAGGGTACCTGTCCACTACACCATACGTAGACAGTCTCTTTACTTCTAGGATGGTCATCAATCCCTTGGCCTTTAACCCGTTGAGTAACCGGGGAGGAGGACCCTGAACTAGTGGTGTTGGAACCACTGTTTGTGCCGGAGTTAGCATTGTATCTGTAGCAGTAGGGGTAGACTCCGGAATCCTAGATGGATCTTGACGAGCCTTTGCACGAATCTCTGGTCATCAGGTCTGTAGTAATTGATCATCATCAGGCTTGGAGAATGAAGTATGAGAATCAAAGGACTCTTCATCACTGCCAGCTTCGGTCTCTCAATTACAGGCGCCTTGCCCTTGAATTTGCCTCCTTTCGGAGGTGCTTTCTTTCTCTTTGTGGTGGAAGAAGTTTCTCCCTCATTTATCTCAATACCCCGTGCTTGTTTTTGGGGCGGCATTCCACTTTCATCCAAATTGGTTCTAGCCATATCTTCAAAACACAGCGAAAAGTGTTAGAAATAATTCAAGAAAATTGTAGAAATCAAGTTGCAGAAAGACTCATCGAATCAGTCGCTGAGTCGCTTAGGCGAGCCAGATCGGGCTCACCGAAAGGACCAACTTGAAAAATTTCCAGAATTAAGGCATGTCGGTAATTCTCAAGGCCTTTCGGTGAATCGCCGACACTAATCGGCAAGCTTAGATTGGCCCGCCGAATATTACAGTGCATTTTAGGGGTTAGGGGCGCAAAATGGGTGATCAAAAGAACCTTTGGGCAAGTCGACGAGTGAAATCAACGAGCTCAGGCTTCCCGCTGAAAGTTACAAACTCAATTAAGCCAAAACATGAAATTAAGGGCGATCAATGGGGGACGTTGGTGATCCGCCAAACCATTCAGCAAGCTCGATGCAACTCGCCAAATGGCCTAACGTGCCAAATTTCAACCCCATTTCCCAAAATCAAGCCCACAGCCCCCGAATTCAAAATCAAAAGCATACACTATGTAGTTTGTACCAGACCCATATGACCCATGCCTTCGAGAGTACTTGGACTTCCCCTATTCCATTTGAGTTTAACCACTAAACTAAAGTATGGGGTTCAGAAAACCAACCTGTATGCCAAATTGAGAATTTAAAAAGCTAGGCGGCAAAGTAATCCAATTCCGAGCATGAGTTCACACACAAAAAGCGAATGAAATAGCAAAAATAAGGAATATCTAATGTTCAGGTGAGAGTACACAGGGTTAGAAAATAGTGAATATGAAAGATTTTGAAATTTTAAACTATTTGGCCTTTTAAAACCTTTCAGTTGGCGATCTTTTTGACGGAGTAAGTCGTCCACGCCGAACCACTCGGCGATGCACCAAGTGGTACTTTAACTCGGTGAGTTTTACAGGACCTCCAGTCAATTTGGGGGTTCAAACAACAGACACAATAGTGCTCGCCAACCTGTTCGGCGAGTCACCGATTAAGCAATTAGCCCACCGAGTTTTATGGACTTCCACTTTAGATTTTGTGGGTCCAACACCGGTCCAAGTCGGGCTCGCCGACATCTTTGGTGAGTCACCGACTTGACTTTTGGCTCGCCAAACTACTTTTTTTCCAACACACTTCACTTTTCAACCTGCACAATCAACACCCGTTATTCAAAATTAAACTTAAAGCATTAAAAACTTGGGTTGCCTCCCAAGAAGTGCCTTAGTTAACGTCGTGGCACGACAAAAGTACCCATTCAAGCTTCATTTTTGGGGTTTGTCATTGTTTAACTAGGCAATCCCCCTTGTTGTCTTGGATTCAAATGTGACGAAATTTGACCCATTTGGGTCTCCAGCTTCTTAATAGAGACTGAATGAGAGGTCACCATCTGAGTGAGAGTCGAGACATCCTCTTTCATTTCTTTCAATACTTTGCCGGACCCTTCAACCTTGTTGAGAATGCGTGAGAGCCTGTCTTTCGTACGGCCACCCTCATAATCCTTGGGCTTTTGATGCTCATGGGGAAGAACATGACTATCCTTCTCCCCTTCTCTTTCCTTCCAAGTGTCATTACGATCATGCCAATCTTTGTCACGGTCTCTCCAGCCATCATCTCTATTACAAACTTGATTACCACCCGATCACACGATAACCTCCTCCTTGATTGGCTAGGAAGTTCACTTCATCATTGTACATCGCTTCAAATTGTGCCTCATTAGGGTTACTCCATCAACACCCACATCATTAACACTCTTTGTACCAACACCCATGACATTTTTAGCCAAGACATCCAGCTGGGTCATCATCTTTGCCATGTTTTGGTCTCTCTTAATCCTTTTTATCTACTTTTTTTTCATGCTTAAATTGAGAGGAGAGACCTGGTCCTCACGAGTGTACCATGCCCTATTGATCATAGTCATACATTCAAGGAGTTGGGAGCATAGGGTTGTTGCCTTATACCATCCGAAAAAAGCTGATGAATAACTCATTTGTTCACCGAATTGAGGCTCCTATAGAAGTATTGCAACAGCACATTATTAGGAAATCCATGAGTTGGACATTGCAGCACCAACTTCTTAAATCTCAGCTACGTCTCATGGATTGGCTCACCTTCCAATCGTTTGAAACCTTGGATACTATCCCTAAGAGTCATCATTTTCGATGGGGGAAAGATCACACTTGGAATGAAATAGTAAGCTCATCCCAAGAAGTGATGGAGTTTCTTGGCAACTCAGCCAACTACTTACAAGCCTCGCCCATCAGAGAAAATGGGAACAACCTCAGACGGACTGATTTTTGCAATATGCTGTTGAATGAGAATGAACCAGAGACATCCACAAAGTTTCGAACATGCTCATGGGGATCCTCATGTGCCAGCCCCCAAACAAACCTTCAGTTGTAGGAGCTTAAGCATTGTGCTAGTGATGTGAAAAACAACATTTCCTTCGACAGGAGGTAGACATATTGCTGATGAGTCCACAAGTTGGACTCATTTAGGGCTATATTTTAATAGAAATTGTGTCCTTATGTGCATATTTTGTCTCAATATCTGATGAAAACCCTTAAGTTTCAGGTATTTGAAGTTTGAAGGAAAGCATGGATACTACTTCACAAAAAGGAACGAAAAGGCTTAAAAGAACAAGAAAATAAAGGTCTGAGGATCGCCGAGTCCACTTGGCGAGTCGCCGAAGGGTCTCACTTTGCCTTTTTTTCCAGTGTGCTGAGCCCTGAAGGAAAGGATCAAGTCGGCGGAAAAAGGGAGCAATTGGCACATCGCCGAGGAGTTCCGCAAAGCAGTAATGTGTCGCCCAATGACCCAGAGCACGACGATGCCGAAGGGTGGTGCAAGACGGCGATGAGCTACACCGAAGGGAGAATCGCTGAGTTGATTGGCGATTTCGACTAGTGTCGCCGAATGATCCGGTGTAGCACATATTTTGAAACTATAAATACTCGTTGAGAGTTATAGCTTAGTATCAGATTTCAATTTAGAACAATTAATATAATTTTAGTACATTTTAGTTTTGCTCTGAGTTTGAGAGGGTTTTGGAAACTTGAAGAAGAAGAGGGTTTCATCTCCAAGGGTTTGGACTTGGGTCTCTTGGATTCTTCATTCTTGGCCTGTAACAAGACTTAAATCTTCATACCACTTGAATGCAAGCTCATTTAGGTATAAATTTACATCTCTTGATGTGTGGCTAAAATCCCCAATTCTTGGGGTGTGATTTACCGAATATGGGTTAAGATTGTTGTTGGATATTGCTTGCTGATAGATTAGATCTAGTTTAATGGTGATTTCGTCTAGTAGTTGTGGATGAATTTAACAAATTTATAGTAGCAAATACAAGTTTATTTATGTGTTTTCGTCTTGCTCGAGAGAGAGGTCGCAAAACCAAGACTTCTAGATTAATGGCCTAATAAGTGGGTCGACATGAGGTTCAGCTCAAGAGAGTGAACCCTAGTCCCATATCCTAACACTCAGCTCGAGAGAGTGAGTGGGGTAAGGCGTAGGCTGGTCTTCATGCAGCAAGTGGATGTCCGAGAGGAACCCATTTACTACGGGATAAGTTGCTCGAGAGAAAATTTATTCCCACGTATAGCTTAGTCTAGTCACTATTACTCTATAAATTCTCGATTGAAAGCGTGTATCCAATAATTTAGATTAACCCGTATTCCGGTCACATCCCAAGACTCTCCTCTCATTCATAGATTTCTTTGTTATTTCTACTATTTTTGCTATACTTATGACAAAACCCCATATCGATATTTGACACTTTTGTATCCCCCTTTCATTTACAATGTGTTTAATCGCTAATGTCTATAGCTACAACTAGTTAGAACTAATTTTATTTTTTTTATTAATTCTCAAAACCACTCCCTTGGGACTCGATCCCAACCCTTGGTTGGGTTATTATACTATTGCATGATGGTAGACACTTGCATTCGAAGTTGTGTCGTTGATTATGCAAAACATCAAAATGGTGCCGCTGCCGGGGACTGGTGTAATTTGAGAATTTTTAGATTAGTAGGATTTATGTTCTTCTTAGTGTAGTCTACTTACCTAATTTTTAGTTTTGTTTGTTTGTTGTGTGAATATTTCAGAAAGCATGACTGTTAATGGTAGCAACGGTAGCTAGGTAGGCCACCAAGACGACATCGGAAATCTCAACGATGTCCAATAACCCAACATTAATGGCCCCCATCTCGTGGGAGGTGTTTGAGCCATCCGTTTACCTCCAGCCGAAGGAAATGCAGTGTTCCACATAACGAGTACCATGTTACAACTCTTGTAACTGAAGGGACTTTTTAGCGGACTGGCTCATGAGGATCCTCATGAGCATCTTTGAAACTTTGTAGATATGTGTGGACCATTCTCGTTCAAAAACATATCTCAGGAGTCGGTTCGATTGAGGCTATTCCCTTTCTCGTTGATGGGAGAGGCTTGCAAGTGGCTAGTCGAGCTACCACGTGAATCCATCACTTCTTAGGAGGAGTTGGTAACCGTATTTCAAGTGTGATTTTTCCCTCCCTCAAAGATGATGTCACTACGGGATAGCATCCAGAGCTTTAAACGTCTAGACGGAGAGCCTCTTCACGAAACCTCGCTTCAGTTCAAGAAATTGGTGCTCCAATGCCCAACCCATGGTTTTCCTGATAACGTCGTAGTTCAATACTTCTACCGGAGCTTAGATTCGGTGAACAAAGGCGTCGCTGACCAACTCTCACTGGGAGGTTTAATGCGGCAGCCATATGCAGTAGCAGCCTAACTTTTATATGGTATGACAACCATCAACAGAGCATGGTACACTCGTGAGGACCAAGTCTCCCTTCTCACTTTCAAGCTATCTAAAGAACATATTGAAAAAGACAATGAGAGAGACCAGAACATGGCCAAAAATATGACACAGCTTGATATTCTATCCAAAAAAGTCATGGGGGCCGGTGCATGTGGTGTCAACGTTGTGTAAATCGGAGGAGCTAATCCCGAGGAAATGAAGTTTGAAGCCTTGTATAACGAGGAGGTAAATTTTCTAGCCAACCAAGGTGGTGGCTACCGCTCAAATTACCCAAGGCAGGGTGGTAACCAACGTTGGGCTATAGACGAAGGTTGGAAGGACCGTGATCGTGAATGGAGGGACCGTAATCCAAATTGGAAGGATGGGGAGAAGGATAGATACATGCCTCCCCATGAGCTCCAGAAGCCAAAGGATTTGGATGGTGGTAGATCTGAGGATATGCTCTCGCGCATCCTCTACAAAGTTGAAGGGTCAGACAAAATGCTAAAAGGCATGAAAGAAGACGTGTCTACCCTTAGCCAGACTGTTACCTCTCATTCAGTTTCAATCAAGCAGTTAGAGACCTAGATGGGTCATATCTCGTCGCACCTAAATTTGAGACAGCCAGGGGGTTTCCCGAGTGATACCATGGCTAACCTCAATAGTGAAGTTTACAAGAGAATGTGCGTCATTCCACGATGGTAACTAAGGCACTATTTGGTAGGCAACCCAAAACCATTTATTGTTTTCTTTTTCTTTGATAAAATAATGGTGTGTTGATTGTACAGATGGAAGTGTGGAGAGTGAACGAAAAGTACAAATTGGCGAGCAACAAATTCAGTCGGCGAATCCAATCTTATCTGCCGTTTGACTCAAGACATCGTCAACATTGGAGTGTGTAAAACTTGGTGAGCTTTGGAAACTATTGGCAAATCGCTGACTCACTATCAGAACCATCGATTGAACCCCCATAAACTAGAGGTTCTGTAAATTTCAGCGAAGAAACTAAACAATTGGTGCTCTGCCGAGTGAGTAGGTCAGCTTGACTAATGTCACCGAGTGGGCGAAAACTGGACGGTCTTTGTAAGCCAATGGTTTAAAAGTTTCAACTTCATTCATTTTTCCTCACCTTTCATCTGTCCAAACTCACACCAGCACTCTAGTTTCTATATTTCTTGCACTTTTGGAGTATTTTGTTTCAATGATTTGTGAGCGGATTTGGATGCATTGCCGCCTAGTTTCTCGATAGCATTTCAATCAGCACAAAAGGTTAGCTTCTTAATACCCGTAATTATTTTGTCAACATTATACTCATTTGCACACTCTTTGGCATTGTTAAAATCTGTTTAACCTCCCTGATTGGATATAATTGGTTAAGTGTCGATTATTATTTGATAACCTTGCTTAAATAGTGAAATCCTACTCTCTGATGTATCTAGTCGAGTTAATGTGTGATGGGTTGTATTCGTATGTTATGGGTCATAGTTAAATTTGTGTTGTTTGTGCTTAAATTATATTTTGGGAGTTGCAGGGCTGATTTCGAATAGTTTGGTCAAAAGTTGGAACGACAGGTGATTCGGCAAGTTGTGACGAGCTCGCCGAACCACTCCGTGGGTCGCCTAAGTACCCCATTTTTCCCTTACTATCATGCATTATTTGTTGTGGCTACTGTAACTTTCGGTGAGAAGCGTGGGATCGCCAAGTGCACTCGGCGACTTTCCTAATGATACCTTAATCACCCTTTGTCTACACCTCTAACTCCTTCTGCACTGTGACCTTCAGCGGATTGTCTGTGGCTCACCGAATGGATTATCTAGTCTTTCTGCAGATGAAAATCTCTATTTTGGTTGTCAAATATGTTCTAACATTATCTCAAAGACTTTGCAGACATGGCCAGACCAAAAGTTGCAGGAAGGAACGTGCCACCCAGACACATAAGAGCACAACAGTTGAGAAGAACTGACAAGAGCGAGAGCAAGGAAGCAAGTTCCAGTAGGAGGGTTCACATTGACCCTGTTGTCCCTTCATGGGCTCAAGGGTTCGTCAATGCGATAGATGCTTTCAAAGCAGTGCATGATTTGGATAACATGGTTGAAGCAAACATCGCTACAGAAGAAGAAGCAAAGAGAAAAGGAAATGAGAACCTGAACCAGCCTAACAACACTCCGGGCACTGATGCCCAGGCATATGGAGAGACTGCATAGATAGGACTTTTCTTTACTTCCCTCTCTATATTCCTTTAATTTACATTCTAGATATTTTGTTATGTGCATTTGAGGACAAATGTTTTTTTAATTTGTGGTGGGATGAGGCCCACACTTTTTGTGTTAAAAGTTTCATGTTTTGTATATATTTGGGTTGTTTGTTTAAAATTGTGTCTACACTGCTTTCTGTGGATGTTTGAGCTAACGGCTCCCTGTTGTTTTAAATTACAAAAATGATTTTGACCCTTCCGAAAAAGTTTAAAATTTTCCAAAATTTTTTGCCACCTCTCGTGTGCTGAAATTGGTTGTTCTTTTGCAAAATTTAAGTCTCGGTTTTGATCAATACTGATGACTTGAATAGTGCTATTAATTGAACAAACATGAATGTGCGGCTACACCGAGACCAAATGAAGTTTCGTAGACAATATGTGAACTCTATGCATCTTGTTGTGATTAGGCATTTATAGAATTTATTATCTTGTAATGACTGTTGCACACTAGAGAAAGTGTGTAGTCTTGTTTCACTTAAGTCTCGATGCCTTGTGTGACTATCTTACTTTGAACCATGATGAATAAACCTAGAATTTTCCCCGTTAGTCTTACTGATTTAGAAAGGTGTGCTCTTGAGATGATCTTAGGCAACTTTAAAGAGTGTGATCCAAATTTAACATATACCTATTTTGTGGCCTACCCGTGAGCGTGTGAAACTCTTTTGAACACCCTTTGCGCCTTACCTTTCTTTGGAAGAAAATTGATGAACCCTAGACCTTACTTGATCCACTACCTATAATCCTCTTGATTTCTGGTTTAGTGAATAGCCAACTTAGGCCAAAAGACTAAGTTGGGGGTGTGGTGAAAAGGAAAAGGAAAAGAAGAAGTCAAGAAGTGCAAGAAAAAGTCTCTCTAAGCCATGGTATTGCAAAACAAAATGGAAATCTTCCATTAAAAAAAATGAAAAAGAAAAAGATAAAGTTGTGGAATAAAAGTGCAAGAAAAATTGGCTTTCCAAGCAAAACATGGAGGGTAAATAAAAGGATGACTTAGAAGCACTAGAATAAAAAGTGATAAGGGAAGGGAAAATGACGTTTTCAGAACACCACATCTCATGAGGACGAAGAAGTCACTGAGCCGAAATGACCATACCTTTGCACTCAGCCCCATTACAAGCCTTGAAAAGACCTTTTTGATCTTGAGTAAGCTGAATTGAAAGTCGATTGGAAAATAAGGGCAAACCTATGGGTGAAAACATGCATTCTATTCCTCTTTTTGTGTGTGAGCGTTGCATCTGATTCCTGATCTTAAATTGATTAGCCTCTGTGTGTAAATATGGAATCATTCTTTGTGTGAGGGAATTTAGATACTTTCGTTGAGCTTGAACTTGCACTTGAAGCAGATATTGTGAGAATGAGACTCTTTGATATTGGTGAGTCACAACTTGAATCTTTTAGTGCACATTTGATCTTTGCATAAGTAAATTGAATCTTGTTGTGTGCATTCATGATTGATTCTTGTGTAGCACTATTTTAGACATCCTTTTTGAACAACTGAACTTGAGTTTGCTTGAGGACAACCAAAAGTTTAAGTTGGGACAGTTGATGAGTTCACAAATTTGACTCATTTAGAGCTATATTTTAATAGAAATTGTGTCTTTAAATGTTTATTTTGTCTCAATATCTGATAAAAACCCTTAAGTTACAGGTATTTAAAGTTTGAATGAAAGCATGGACACTACTTCGCAAAAAGGAACGAAAAGGCTGAAAAGAACAAGAAAATGAAGGCCTAAGGATCGCCGAGTCCACTTGGCGAGTCGCCGAAAGGCCTCACTTCGCCTTTTGTTCCAGTGTGCTGAGCCCTAAAGGAAAGGATCAAGTCGGCGGAAAAAGGGAGCAATTGGCGCATCGCCGAGGAGTTCCGCAAAGCAGTAATGTGTCGCCCGATGACCCAGAGCACGACGATGCCGAAGGATGGTGCAAGACGGCGATGAGCTACACCAAAGGGCGAATTGATTGGTGATTTCGACTAATGTCGCCGAATGATCCGCTGTAGCACATATTTTGAAACTATAAATACTCGTTGAGAGTTATAGCTTAGTATCAGATTTTTAGTATCAGATTTTCAATTTAGAACAATTAATATAATTTTGTTAAATTTTAGTTTTGCTCTGAGTTTGAGAGGGTTTTGGAAACTTGAAGAAGAAGAGGGTTTCATCTCTAAGGGATTGGACTTGGGTCTCTTGGATTCTTCATTCTTGGCCTGTAACAAGACTTAAATCTTCATACGCACTTCAATTCAAGATCATTTAGGTATAAATTTACATCTCTTGATGTGTCGCTAAAAGCCCCAATTATTGGGGTGTGATTTAGCGAATATGGGTTAAGATTGTTGGGTCTTGCTTGCTGATAGATTAGATGTAGTTTAATGGTGATTTCGTCTAGTAGTTGTGGATGAATTTAACAAATTTGTAGTTGCAAATGGAAGTTTATTTATGTGTTTTCGGCTTGCTCTAGAGAGAGGTCGTGAAACCGAGACTACTAGATTGATGGCCTAAGGAGTGGGTCGACATGAGGTTCAGCTCGAGAGAGTGAACCCTAGTCCCGTATCCTGACACTCAGCTCGAGAGAGTGAGTGGGGTAAGGCGAAGGCTGGTCTTCATGCGGCAAGTGGATGTCCGAGAGGAACACATTTGAAACGGGGTTAGTTGCTCGAGAGAGAATTTATTCCCACGTATACCTTATTCTAGTCACTATTACTCTATAAATTCTATATCAAAAGCATGTACCCAATAATTTAAATTAACCGGTATTTCGGTCACATCCCAAGAATCCCCTCTCACTAATAGATTTCTTTGTTATTTCTACTGTTTTTGCTATACTTGAGACAAAACCCCAAATCGATATTTGACACTTTTGTGTCCCCCTTTAAATTACAATGTTTTTAATCGCTAATGTCTTTAGCTACGACTAGTTAGAACTAAATTTTATTTTTCTATTAATTCTCGAAACCACTCCCTTGGGACTTGACCCCAATCCTTGGTTGGGTTATTATACTATAGCACTATCGTAGACACTTGCATTGGAAGTTGTGTCGTTGATTACGCAAAACATCAATTTCCCCAACACCTCCCAAGGGAATTAGGTCATTGACATTAGGGTCATTTACATCATTGAGGTTTCCAACATCATCTTAGTGTCCTACTTGGCTACCATTACTTCTATTAACACTCAGCTCCTCCTCTGTTTAACACAAACAACACAAAACCAAAACTAAAATAAGTAGATTCAACT
Source organism: Solanum chiquidenum (assembly GCA_029582725.1). Taxonomy (NCBI): domain Eukaryota; kingdom Viridiplantae; phylum Streptophyta; class Magnoliopsida; order Solanales; family Solanaceae; genus Solanum; species Solanum chiquidenum. The sequence goes on along the minus strand of JAJOOS010080060.1, from coordinate 30,978 downwards.
ATGACTATAATGATCACAATTCAACTTCACCAAAAGAATTTTAAACAACACCATTCCCTGGCAGCGGTGCCAATTTTTATTAACGTTTCAAAAATACCTCATCCAATTCTAGGTGCAAACAATCATTAAGCAATATAAAACCCAACAAAAAGTTAGGGTCGAATCCCACAGAAAGCGGTACGTGTTCAAATTTAATTAGGAAGTACAAATATGGTTTAATCAGCTATAGGACTAGAAATTATCAAAAAAGACATGAAACAAATTAAAAGGGGTGACACGAATATCAGATGTGCGTTTTTGGTTTTGCAAGTATCAACTACAACGCAATTACAAACAATTTGAAATATCAATAAGGAGAGGAATTCTCGGGATGTGATCGATAATAGGCAAATTTTGATTTATGGGTATTTGAATTTACTAGTAAAGAACTAAAAATTAGTGAGTAGGCTAGACTATAAGGGAGATAGCCTTTTCTCGAACAACTATCCTGAATCAGGATATTTCTTTCGAACATCAACAAGCATAATAATGAAGAACAACCCCACCTTAATTCATCCACTCTCTTGAGCTAGATGGGTAGGATTGGGTTTAGGATTCATTCTCTCTAGCTGAACCCAAATTAACTCAATACCTACAAATCATTAACCAATAATCTTAGTTCTAAAACCTCTCTCTCGAGCAAGCCAATAAAACAAAAATAGAACTGCATTCGCAACTACAATTTATAAATTGAACCACAATTAATGATTAAACTCACTTTAAATTAGCATTTAAACTAGTAAGTAACAATACCCATAATCACATGATCACACCCCAAGAATTGGGGTTTTAGCCAAGCATCATAAAAGAGTAAAAACAATTACCAAATAAATTAGCCATTAATAGGGTAAGAGTAATTTAGTCTTTACAATGCTTCAATTTGCAGAAAATTCAAAACCCACTTTCAAAATCTCAAAATTGAATCTCTAAAATTCTTCAAAACTATGAAAAACTCAAGAGAAAAGTGTTCTAAACTAAATCAACAAAAATCAATCGGCTAAATCACTGTTCAAAATCAAATTTATAGTCGCCAAAAATAAGCCACGAAGGGCCATTAGGTGAAGTAAGTCAGGTTCAGTGAACCACTCGCGAACCACCTAATGCTCTCTTCTATCACCTTTTTGCCTTGGAATCAGCATCTTCAAGTCCTGTAACTTTGGGCGATCTCTCTTTGCATCGTAGAACTGTTCGACGAATCGTCGACTGCCCCTTTTTGTCGCCGACTTGGTTTCTTTCCTCCGGGATGGTATAGTGGAACTTTAGGCGGTCAAATTAGCCACTCGGCGATTCGCCAAGTGCTCTTGGCAATCACCAGGCTCGCCTTTCTTCATTTCTTCAGTTTGTTTTGTTCCTTTTTGCCTGTTAGTGTCCTTGCTTTGTTCCTCAATCCATTTACCTGAAAATAAAGGCTTTAACATCAGTTTATGGCATAAATTAAGCATTTGAGGACACAAAATCTATATAAACAGAGCCCCAAATGAGTCCAAATCTTGGATTGATCAAGCATAGACTGGTGGATCCACTTAGTAGTAGGTTTTATACCCCGACAAATTTTAGGATAGTTCTGGCAGCGTGGGTGAGATGTTGTATCATCCCCTAGCTCATAGTGATGGTTTTCGGTTAGAGAATCTCCCATAGAGTTATATTTTATTTTCATATACAAACTGAGTTATTATTATATTCTTCAATACATTGAGTTGCTACCTACTGCGTTGAAGATTTTCGTATATTACATCTTTTATTATTGCTTTATCTTGAGTTGAGTATCCAGAGTTGAGTATTTTATTGTTGATTTAAGCCCTATTTCTCAGAGTTGAGTTGAACTATGTTCCACAGAGTTGAGTCTCTTATTATTGAGTTGAATGATATTTCACAGAGTTAGGTCTCTTATTATTGAGTTGAACTATGTTTCACAGAGTTTAGTCTCTTATTATTGAGTTGAACTATGTTTCATTGAGTTAAGTTTAGTTGAGTGAGTTGGGAAGAGGTAAGTATGTTTCTTTTCCATCAGTTCAAGCCTATGTTTATGTTTCAAAATTCCCCTTACATGCTCCTACATTTCATGTACTGAGCCATTTGGCCTGCATCATGAATATGCATGTATTCAGGATCATCAATAGGTGTTTCGTTGAGGTCATGTGAGATTCCAGTCAGCCTTGGTGAGCCTTCTTATATTCTGGAGGATTTTACCTTTATCCTATAGTTATTAATTTTGAGATGTAGTAGGTCTTGTCCCGGTATCCTTAGGTAATAGTAGATGCTTTATAGATAGAAGGAGTTGAGGTGTTTCTGTATTTACTTTTAATTTGAGTATTGAAAATAATTTTAAAAAGGTTGAGTATTTAAGTTTATTGAATTTATTTCAGTTTTAAGCTTTTTCATTTTTGAGTTAGTCTTCCGCTTGTAGCCAGCAAGGATGAGGGTTCGCTTGGTGACTAACAATGGTTCTCGAGTGCCAGCCACATCCAGGGTGTAGGCTCGGTCGTGACATAGGCTTTTTTCATAAGTTGGATATTCAAACATACCAATTCTTTGAAAAGATTTTGGTGATAAGTTAGGATAATTTGGCTCATGAGGTTTGAATATAGTTGTCAACAAATGGTTTAGGCTCAAATGGTCCCAAAATAGTTGCACACCCTCACAAGGTAGTCACATGATGATATGGAAGTTTGGGTTCACTCAAAAAATTTATGCCCAAGATCATTCCTTAGATTTACCAAGGCTAGACAATTAGACTAACATTTTAAATTATAGGATTCCACCAACATGCTTCCAAGTACGATCTCGCCACACTGGCACTTCAAGTACACCCATTTAACACAAAACTATAAGATTAAAAACTTACGTGCGATGTTCATTGCAAGGCTCACATAAAAATGCAGTTAGTAAACAAAAGATTCAAAAAGATCACTTAAAAGTGCAACCATATCAATTTCTTTTGACAACACCAACACTATACACCATGCTCATCATTAGTACTATTTCAGACATCGATATTGAACACAATCAATTCTCAGGAAGTCGTAGTAGAAGTGGAAGGCACAGTGGGAGACTGAGATATACATGACTACTCCACAAAAGGAGCATATGTGGTGGGCTCAGAAGCCAAGGTAGTCGGATCAACAATGAGTGTGGTATCTGGTGATGGCGTCTTCTTCTGAGCCACATAATCTCATAAATAATCAGCCTTAATCCTATAGATATTATTGGAAGAGGTTAGGGTGATCCGTACAACAGTTTTCTCCTGAAAGGGAACTCCTGCTCTTTCACAAAGTTGTGTGATTAGGACCAAGAATGAAAGGGATGTATATTATTTTTTGGCCATCATAAGCATCTCCTGAACAATTATTAATTTGATATTACATTCAATTCGATCAGTGATGCACCCCACTAGTACCGCTTTTGGATGACAGGGGATGGACACATTCTGGGAAGACATTAAGTTGTTATTAATGAATTCAAACTAATATTGGGCGCCTATATTGAAATCCTTCTTCTAAATTCTCACATCATAAGACATCCGCGATGGAGAAATGTCAAATATCATTGGTGCTAACCACCCTTTCAAAGTGTCTATCTCATGGTGCATCATAATCTGGAACTTGTCAGCCTGATTTGAGGGGATGCCAATGGTTGTATTTATGCACCTGTGTTGCATTGTACCATATTTCCCCACACTTAAACTTCCTCTGAAGGCTTCCAAGTTGTGACCTTCCTTTTCTTTGGCAAGGCCTGAGCATACGTCATATAAAAGTCTATGACCCACAATGGAACATATGGGTTTCGAGGTTTTGTAAAACCCTCAAACTAATGGAATTAAATATTTTACCAAATCATCGGGTAGTCTCTCAACATACTATCTATGGATAGTGGTCTCTCCTCTAGGATGATGTGCTCTCCAGCTGCCTGGAACCTATAATTGCTTCTTGGATCGAAAATCAGGAGAACTATTAATGTCGGTGCTTGAGTCGATGAAGGTGGCACCAGTTTGGACCAGTTGTCCTTTTTGTGTCTAGCAACCCCTTTTTTTTATTACACACTTCCATGTGTAGAGGCCTATGGAGTAGTTGGTTTTGGTCAACGAGAAGCCTCAGATGGCTCATTATTGGTAATGTCCCTATGCTTTTTCAAATGAGGGGGAGGAGAGAATTCCATGTCTTGCTCTGAAGAGACTACCTACTTATCCTGTCACGGCCAAGGGGTACCCCCTAGATGTAACATGGTGTATAGAACCCCAAAGGAATATATATAAGTCACCTAGTCCTCATAACAGAAGATATAAACCAATAAGAGTAAAACACATTTCAAGTGTAAAAAGTTTTTCATAAAAGAGAGCGGAAGTCTAGACACTTATGTTATCATAGCCATGTATTACAATCAAATGAAATTGGGCCTAGCCCATATATCAAGTTAAAAAGGGAAATACATTGAAAAGAAACTACAACAATAAAACTCCATCCTCGAAACACGAGGGCTCACCAAATCTTGGAATCTCTAGATCAACAATTAGCCATGAAATTGATAACCCTGACTGTCGGACCCTACATTTGGGGAAAATGTAGGCAAGAGAATGTGTTAGTATAAAAATTCACCAAGTATGATAACTATGCATAAAAACACTTTAAACATGCTAAAAGGGACATTTCATTTCATAACATATAATTTACCAACTTAAAAAATCATATGAGAGATAGTTGGAAAATATATGTCATATCATGTAACACCCTAGATTCAAAAAGAGCTGAAGTTGCACAAATTGGACTTACAGGTGCTATCCAGGAGGGCCACCCACGGTCCGTTGGTTGACCTACGAACCGTAGGTCAGGCCGTATGTAGGCAACCTCAAAAAAAATTCCATGTAATGGACAACAGAAGGACCTATGCCCTTTAGGTGGGTCCACACCTCATGGTCCCAAAAACCGCCAATGGCTGAAAATATCTCAGAACAGGTCCGTCGGTCATGGTCTCGTGGGTGGGGACTTGCCAGTTATTTTAGGGACTGAAGGGTCTTTTCCTATTTCAATTAAATTAATGTGGTGTCATTTTGCCTAAACCTAAAACACCTATATAAGGATTTTAGACCCCTAAACTCACTCAATTAAGTCATTATGTCAATTCCCAAAAGAAAACGCAAATCCTTCTCTCAAAAATTCTCTCTCTAGAAGTTGAAAGAAGAAGGAAGAAATTGGAGCCAGGTCCAGGTCAAGTCTCACAATCTTCAAGCTTTTGTGGGCATTGTGACTTCCATATGCAAGGATATGAGGTGATTCCCATACTCCTTAGAAAATAAACAAGAGGTGAGTCCCCACGTTCTTACTATGATGAATGGACATGGAGTCGAGTACCCATGCTCCATATGAAATGATGTTGAGGCCAGTACCCGTGTCATATGATGAGATTTTGGAGGAGAGTACCCGCGATCTAAATGTAACTAATTCAAGAGTCGAATACCCATTAGCCTTTATAAGCTACGTAGTGAGGAGAATCCCCATGTACTTAAAAGTAATTATGACTAATGTGATTATGTTATGAAGTTGATTTGCTTGGGGTGTTGCTAGATATGCCTTCTTGACTAGAGGCAGATAACCTATGTCTTTGCTAAGGATAAGTGAGGTTACTTAAGGAAGTATTCCTCTTTCATTATGATGCTTATTATGTCTTGATTATGCTTATGCCTTGTGTCTTATGTTGACTAATACTTATGTTTATGTTGTTTATGCTAGCCATCATATTTAGTACTTGATTGTACTAACGCATATTGTTGCATACATTCTTATCAAGTGTAGGGTTCGGCGATGTTGATTCTCACACTCATGGCTAGCTTCGTTGTTGATCAAGGAAGTGCATTTTTTGTGAGTCGTCATTGTGTTCGAGGATATGATCACCACTTTGTTTTATGCTTTTCTCTTATGTCTTGGACTATTGTATGGGTTGTGACCCAATACTTTATTCATGTTGTTCATATGGTTTGAGAATATGATGTTAGACTTCCGCTCATTTTATAAAAGACTTTGATTGTATTGAAATTTTTTAAATTCCCGCTCATTTTCTATTACTTTATGTTATGATATGCTAAGTGGCTTGTATGAGGCCTCTCGGGGTCTTATACGCCTTGTTACATCTAGGGGGTACCCCTGGGTCGTGACAAACTTGGTAATCAGAGCATAAGGTTTAGAATGGTTCTAGGATGTCTCAAACCACGTCTAGTAGAGTCTTGTTCATAAGTGTGAAGTATTCCACATTTATGAATAAGAGGCTATTATATGTTTAGGAAACTTCACTTCTTCAATTCTCTAAGTCGTGCCATGGAGTTTAACTCTATAAGTCTTTCTTTGAATTTGTGCCCGATGGGTTTTTGGATATGACTACTCGAAGTGCTAATGCTAGAAGGATGGAGGGAGGCAATGTTCATCAAGAGGTTCCTCCTCACGTTCCTCCCCAAGATCATATTAACCCATTGAATGAGAATGTGACAAATGCAGAGTTTAGGTCAGCGTTCGAAGTGTTGGCTCAAGCCGTGACGACACAAGCCAATAGAGAGGTGGTAGTCCCCATAAACCCAAATGTTGGTACGACGGTGGCAAGAGTGAGGTATTTTACAAGAATGAACCCTCCCAAATTTTATGGCTCCAAAGTTTAGGAAGACCCTCAAGAGTTTATCGACGAAGTCTACAAGGTACTTGCCATTATGGGTGTGACTCCGGTAGAGAAGGCGTAACAAGCTGCTTACCAACTCAAAGGGGTTGCTCAAATTTGGTTCAATCAGTGGAAAGAGGAAAGGCCGGTGGAAGCAGGTCCCATAGAATGGGAAAGGTTTAAAAGTTCTTTTCTTGACCGATTCTTCCCTCTAGAGATGAAAGAGGCTAAGGTAGTTGAGTTCATCAACCTTAGGCAAGGAAATATGAGTGTAAGGGAATACGCCTTGAGGTTCACTCAACTATCCAAGTATGGTCCTTCCATTGTTGCGGATCGTAGGGGCAATATGAGTAAGTTTGTACCGGGTGTGTCTGACATTGTAGTAAAAGAGTGCCGCATCGCTATGCTTATCCATGACTTGGACATTTCTCGCCTTATGGTGCATGCCCAACAAATTGAGGAAGAAAAGATCAAGGAAAGATCTATAGAGACAAAGAGAAAAAGAGTGGATGATGGTAACTATTCACATTCTAGGTCCGGTGGACGAGGTCGTTCAAGGTTTTGGCAAAAGTTCTTCGGGCAAGGTTCTTCTAGTGATCCTCCAAGGCCTATTAATGAAAGGGTGTCTAACCCAAAACCTCAAGGAGATGGTAATAGGTCTTCGATGCCTACTTGTTCTAAATATAGGAGAAATCATGAAGGGAAGTGTCTTGTGGGTTCTAATGCTTGATTTTATTGTGGAAAGACAGATCACAAAATAAGGAATTGTCCTTCGATTTCTAAGAATGATGGAGATGGTCATCGTAGGGCTCAGCCCCACCCTTCATCTGGACCAAGTGGTTCGGGTGGGAATGCTCCTAAGCAAAATTGTTTCTATACTCTCCAAACTAAAGGCAATCAAGAGAGTTCGCCGGATGTGGTGACTACTATGTTAAAAGTTTTCTATATAGATGTGTATGCTTTACTTGATCCGGGTACGACTTTTTCATTTATGACTCCTTATGTAGCTATGAGATTTGATATACTTCCCGATGTATTATTAGAACCTTTATATGTCTCTACCCCTGTTGGTGATTCTGTGGTGGCCAAGAGAGTTTATAAAACATGTCTCATTTCCTTGTTCCATAGAGTTACCTTGGTCTATCTAATAGAACTTGACATGATAGATTTTGATATTATCTTGGGTATGGATTGGTTGCATTCTTGTTACGCCTCTATTGATTGTAGGGCTAGGGTAGTCAAATTTTAGTTTCAAAATGAGCCTATCCTTGAGTGGAAGGAGGGGAATTCTATGCATAGAGGTCAATTTGTTTCTTACCTAAAAGCTGGGAAAATAATTTCGAAGGGTTGTGTCTACCATATAGTGAGGGTAAGGGATGTGGAGTCTGAAACTCCTATTCTTGAGTTGGTCCCAGTCATAAAAGAGTTTCTGGAAGTTTTGCCCGAAGATTTACCCGGTATTCCTCCCAAAAGGGAAATAAACTTTGGGATTGACCTTCTCCCCAATACCCAACCTATCTCTATTCCTCCTTATAGAATGGCTCTGGCGAAACTTAAAGAGTTGAAGGATCAATTAAAGGGCTTATTGGATAAGGGTTTCATCCGACCGAGTATCTCTCTAAGGGGTGCTCCGGTGTTGTTTGTTAGGAAGAAAGATGGTTCACTCCGTATGTGTATTGATTACCGGCAATTGAACAAAGTAACCATCAAGAACAAGTATCCTTTTCCAAGAATAGATGACTTATTTGATCAACTTCAAGGGGCAAGTTATTTCTCCAAAATTGATCGCCGAGTGGGTTAGCACATATTGAGGGTGAAGGAGGAAGATATTTCAAAAATGGCATCTAGAACCCGATATGATCATTATGAGTTTTTGGTTATGTCTTCTGGTTTGACAAATGCCCCAACGGCGTTTATGGACTTGATGAATAGGATGTTTAGATGATACCTTGATATGTTGGTAATTGTGTTCATAGATGATATTTTGATCTATTTAAGAAGTGAGAATGAGCATATCGATCATTTGAGGACTGTATGCAAATTCTCAAGGACCAACAACTCTATGCAAAGTTTGGTAAATGTGAGTTTTGGTTAATGTTCGTAGCTGTTCTTGGCCATATAGTTTCAAGCAAGGGTATTGAGGTAGATCCTACTAAGACGGATGTGGTCAAGAGTTAGACTAGACCTCTATCACCAACATATATTAGAAGTTTCTTGTGTTTGGACGGTTATTATAGAAGATTTGTTGAGGGGTTTTCCTCCATTGCTTCTCTATTGACGACTTTGACACAAAAGAAGACCAATTAATATGATCCGAAGCTTGTGAGAAAAGTTTCCAAGAGTTGATTGATAGACTTACTTCCACTTTGGTTTTGACCTTATCGGAAGGTACGAATTGCTTTGTGGTATATTGTGACACCTCTAGTGTTGGATTGGGATGTGTGCTTATGCGAAATGGTAAGGTGATTGCCTATGCTTCAAGGCAACTTAAATTCCATGTGAAGAATTATCCTACCCATGACCTTGAATTAGCGGCGGTGGTATTTGCCTTATAGATTTGGAGGCATTATTTGTATGGTGTCCATATGGATGTTTTCACCAATAACAAAAAAATTCAATATGTGTTTACCCAAAAAGATCTAAATCTTCACCAAAGAAGGTGGCTTGAGTTATTGAAAGATTATGATATGAGTGTTCTCTATCACCCCGGTAAAGCAAATGTGGTGGCGGATGCCCCTTAGTCGATTTTGTATGGGTAGTGTTGCACATGTTAATGATGAAAGGAAAGAGTTGATTCGAGATGTTGATAGGCTGGCCCGATTGGGATCTCAACTAGTGGATTCCATGAAAGGTGGTGTTATGGTCCATAATAGTTCTGAATCGTCTTCCGTGGTCGAAGTTAAAGCAAAGCAATGTCTTGATCCAACCTTAGTTGAATTGAAAGAAGCGGTTCTAAAGAAGTCTGTAGAGGCTTTCTCCCAAGGGGGAGATGGTTTCCTAATGTACCAAGGTCATTTTTGTGTTCCGAATGTTGATGACTTAAGGGAAAAGATCTTGCCAGAATCCTATTGTTTTCGGTATTTTATTCACCTGGGAGCCACCAAGATGTACTGTGATTTGTGAGAGATCTATTGGTGGAATGGGATGAAGAAGGATATTACGGGATTTGTGGCTTAAGTGTCCTAATTGCCAGCAAGTGAAGGTTGAGCATCAAAAACCGGGAGTTTTATCCCAAGATATTAGTCTTCCTACTTGGAAGTGGGAATATTTGAATATGGACTTCATAGTTGGGTTGCCCCGGACTCGACATCAATATGATTTTGTTTGGGTTATAGTTGACCGAATAATGAAGTCAGCCCATTTCATTCCCATCAAGGTTTACTATACGGCGGAAGATTATGCTAAGTTGTACTTGAGAGAGATGGTAAGGTTGCATGGAGTTCCCTTGTCCATTATCTCTAATAGAGGTACTTAGTTTACTTCACAGTTTTGGAAGTCTTTTCAAAAGGGTCTTGGCACGAAAGTTAAGCTTAGTACGACTTTTCACCCCCAAATCCATAGAAAAGAGGAAATAATCATCCAAACATTTATAGACATGTTGAGGGCTTGCGTGATTGATTTCAAGGGAAATTGGGATGACCATTTGCCTTTGATTGAATTTGCCTATAATAATAGCTACCATTCAAGTATTGATATGGCTCGATTTGAGGCTCTTTATGGTAGGAGGTATAGGTCTCCTATAGGGTGGTTTGACGTGGATGAGGTTTCTTTGATAGGACCCGAGTTAGTTCATGAGGCTATTGAAAAGGTTCGACTCTTAAGAGAGAGGTTGAGAACGGCCCAAAGTCGACAAAAGTCTTATGCGGATGTTAAAAGGAGAGACCTTGAGTTTAAGGTGCTTGGTTGGATTTACTTGAAAATCTCACCCATGAAGGGTGTAATGAGGTTTGGTAAGAAAGGGAAACTTAGTATCCATTTTGTAGACACATATATAAATTTGAGGCGTGTTGGTAAGGTTGCATATGAGATTGATTTGCCAAACGAGTTGATGTCGGTGCATCTAGTTTTCCATGTCTCTTTGTTGAAAAAGTGTTTTGGAAATCTGACATCCATAATTCCCCTAGAAGGGTTAGAAGTCAAAGAGAACCTTTCTTATGAAGAAGTTCCATTTGAGATCTTAGACCGGCAAGTTAAGAAATTGAGGAACAAAGAGGTTGCTTCCGTTAAGGTGTTATGGAGAAACCATCTAGTTGAGGGTGCTACTTGGGAGACCAAAGCCGATATGATGTGCCGATATACTCATCTTTTTCCTCCTATCCTATATTGAGGTAATGAGTTCCTCTTGGTTTGCTTATGTTTGAAGTGATGTGTATTTAATATGTTCATGAAAAAGCTTAAGGTTTGAAAGAAAAATGGCTTTTGTGAATTATATTCCTCATGTTGTTGAGTATTGAGTATGAGTAGCTTATAGACTTCATGAGATGAGTTGTAGAACATACCTTGACTTTGAGTGAAGATCCCCTCCTTGAATTTGTTCTTTTTGAGATTGAATTACATATAGGCTCTATGAGATTGTGTTGAACGTGGTCTTAAGAATGGTTCGGGTGGGGGATTCTCTTAAGAATAAAGAATTCGAATAAAATCTAATTCATGTTCATGTTAACAGAAGAGCGGATCCAATACCAAGATGCTTGCTTTTGAGTTTGGAGAAGGTAGTTCCTCCTTGAGTGTAAGAAATCTGAAATTTCATGCATATTGGATTGTAAGATGTAGTTCCTACTCCCTTATGGTGCATTGAGTATGTTGAGCTTAGAGATGATGTTTTCTCCTTAGATGTGTGATTTTTATGTGTTGCATGCATGATGGGTTGCTAGTCTTGAGTCTTTTTGTTTAGAAATGAGCCTAGTATATAATTCGAGGACGAATGATCCCAACGGGGAGATAATGTAACACCCCGGATTTGGAAAGAGGTGAAGTTGATAAAATTGGACTTATAGGTGCCATCCACGAGGGCCAACCACGGCCCGTGGGTTGACCTACGGACAATAGGTGGAGCCATGGGTAGGCAACCTCAGAAAATGGTCCAGGTCATGGACCACGGTGGGACCTACACCCCGTAGGTGGGTCCACTCCCCGTGATTCAAGCAACCATCAATGGCCAAAAAAATCTCTGCATAGACGGCGACAGACCAAGACGAGCCATAGGTCCATCCGCGGTCCGTCGGTCGTGGTATCGTGGGTGGAGACTTGACAGTTGATTAACGTGTCAAACACACCTCATCCAATTCTAGGTGCAACGGTCGTTAAAAAGTATCAAACCCAACAAATGAGTTGGGGTCGAATCCCATTGGGAGCGGTACGTGTTCAATTTCGATTAAGAAGTACAAATGTGATCTAACTAGCTATAGGAATAGGAATTATTGGAAAAGACATGAAACAAATCAAAATGAGTGACACGAATGTCAGATGGGGTTTTTTTGTTTGTAATTATCAACTACAAAGCAGTCACACAAAACTAAAATAACAATACGGAGAGGGAATTCTCGTGATGTGATCGATTATGGGCAAATTCCGCTAAATGGGTAATTGTAACTACTAGTAAACAACTAAATATCAGTGGGTAGGCTAGACTATAAGAGAGATATATTTCTCTCGAACAACTACCCCGAATCAGATGATTTCTTTCAAACATCAACAAGCATAGAAAGTAAGAACAACCCACACTTTAATGCATCCACTCTCTTGAGCTAGATGGGTATGATTGGGTTTAGGACTCACTCTCTCGAGGTGAACCCATATCAACCCAATAAATACAAACCATTAATAAAAAAACTTAGTTCATAAACTTCTCTCTCGAGCAAGCTAATAACACAAAATTGGAACTGCATTCGCAACTACAATTCATAAATTAAACCTCAGCTATTGATTAAGCCCACTTCAATATAGCATTTAAACTAATAATCAACAATACCCATAAGCTAATTCAACCCATAATCACATGATCACACCCCAAGAAAAGGGGTTTTAGCCAAGCATCCTAAAAAGGTAAGAATGGCCAAATCGATTAGTAATCAACTGGGTAAGATATTCAAGCCTTTTCAATGCTCCAAATTGAAGAAAATTAGTAACCCACTTGCAAAATCTCTGAATTTAGTCTCAAAAAGCCTTCAAGTCTACAAAGTAACTCTCCAACTTCAAAGAAAAATTATTCTAAATGGTAGCAAGCTCCTCAACTTACAATTCAAAATCCTATTTATAGTCGCCAAAAATTAGCCACGTAAGGCCATTAGGCGAGGTAAGTCAGGTTCGCCAAGTGGTTCGGCAAACCGCCCTTTGCTCTCTTCTATCGCCTTTATGCATTGGCTCTCAGCATCCACAAGTCTTGTAACTTTGGGCGATCAATCTTGTCATCGCAGAACTAATCGGCGACTCACCGACTGCTTCTTTCCTGTAGTAGTCTTGGTTTCTTCCTTCATGGTTGTCATACTAGAACTTTAGGCGGACTAAAGAGCTACTCGGTGACTCGCCGAGTGGTCTAGGCGATCACCAGGCTCACCTTTCTCCACTTCTTTAGCTTATTTTGTTCCTTTTTGCCTGTTAGTGTCCTTGCTTTGCTCCTTAATCCACATACCTGAAAATCAAGGCTTTAACATCAGTTTATAGCATAAATTAGGCATTTGAGACACTAAAATTATCAAAATAAATCCCCAAATGGTCCAAATTTAGGCCTCATCAACACCTCCAACTTAAACTTTTGCTTGTCCTCAAGTAAAACTCAAGATTAGCAGTTCAAAAAGGATGTCTCAAATAGTGTTGCATAAGACTCAACATGAATGTACACAACAAGGTTCAACTGTCTCATGCAATGATCAGTTCTGCACTCAAAGATTTAAATTTTGACTCAATATTATCAAAGATGCTCAAGTTCACAATACTTGATTCAAATGCAAGTTCAAGATCAACAAAGGTACTCAAACGCCCTCACAACAAAGATGATTCCATATTCACAAAAAATTTCTTCAACAATTTAGAGTTCCGGAATCACATACAACTCTCACACTCACAAAGATGAACACATGCATGACTTCACCCATAGATTTGCCCTTATTTTCCAATCAACATTTCTTTCAGCTCACTCAAGATCACGAAGGTATTCTCAAGGCTTGTAATGGGGCTGAGTGTAATGGTATGGTCATTTAGGCTTAGTGGCTTCTACCTTCATGAAGTATGGTTTGAACATCACTTTCCTCCTTTTCTTTAACATTTCAAACATACTGCTAATCCTCCCCTTTATTAAACTTAATGTGACCTACCGGATACCCCATTTCTTTTGCAATTTCCACAACATTCTTTCACAACTTTCTCATTCTCTTTCTTTTCTTTCTTCTTTTTCATTTTCTTTTCTCTTTTTATCTCTTTTATTTTTTACATGGAGGGGTTCCATCTTTTTTCAAAACCATTACTCAAAGGGGGATTTCTCACATTTCTTGACTTTCCTTTTTTTTCCACCACATCCCCAACTTAGGCTTTTGGCCTAAGTTGGCTATTCAAACAAACCATACTTCATGAAAGTTATGAGTGAATGGATAAAGAGGGGTCACAATTATTCAATTTTCTTCCAAGAAAAGGGTAAGGCTCAAGAGGGCTCAAGCAAGGTTCACACATCTCACAAGGTTGGCCACAAAAGAGGTATATTATCAAATTGTTTTCACTCTTCAAAATTGTTGCCTAAGATCATATTAAGCGCTTGCATCACTCAATCAACTGGACCAACGGGGAAAATTCTAGGTGTCATCATACACAATGTTCAAAGTAATCTCATCACATAAGGCATTGGTACCAATGTCGAACAAGACTCTACACCTTCTAGGTAGCGTGCAATGTTCATCACAAGAGACTCTAAAAGTTCACATATTGTTTATGCAACTTATTTTGCCTCATCGTAACCGCACATTCATTTCGTTCAATTAAGAGCACTATTTAATTCATCGGTATTGATCACAACCAACACTCAAATTTGCACAAGAACAACCACAATCACACACAAAAGAGGTGGCAAAATTCAAAACCATTTTCATACCAAACAATGGGCCACAAGCTAAAACATCCACAAGATCAACATCAAAACACATATATATATATATCTACAAAATAAGCCCAATATTCATGAACATATAAAAATCACAAGAGGTAGGTATGGAAATACCTCACCCACCTAACAAAAAGAAGCAATTGTCCTCAAATGCAACTAAAACAACACAAAGTATAACAAAATAACTGAGAGGAAGGGAAAAATCATCATGTTTGCTCAGTCACTCTGTCTGTCGGGGCATCAATGCCAAGTGTCTCATCAGTTGTAGTTGTACTGGAGCGTGCCATAGTAGTATCTCTCAAGGAGGCCTATCTAGATGTCTCGAACATGGAACCCTCTAAGTCTGCCAGATCCTCATAAACAGCCGCATCTCGCACCTTAAGATGCTCCTCGCCTGTCTCGGCTTCAGACTCAACAACAACATCATCCTCCATAGTATCATCTCCGGTAGTAGCTGGAGGCACCTCAGCACAAGCTGGAACAGCTTCACTCAGATCATCTGGGATCTCCATTGTCACAAATAGCGAAGTAAAGTTTGTGGACTTTAAATGGTCCACATCCTTCCTTAGCTCAGAAACATCGGCTTCCAAAGCCGTCACCTCAGTAGTAACACCCTTCCCTCTCTCATAAACCTCTACTCTCGATGTAGGAGCGTCAATGGAAGCCCTGAGAGGTGTCAATGTGACAGTAATCGCTCTCTTAGTCATCCATGACACATTGGCCTCTAGTCAGGATGCCTGCACATCCGCAGAATGGGCTAGGTGACCCATCTTGAGAAGCATGGCCTGGGTGATCGGAGGCCTGGAGATAGTGGACCGAGTAGCAACTCTAGGGTACGGGGGAGCAACAGAAGAACTCGGGGCTTGAGAAGGAGTGGAACTAGAAGTACCTGAAAGCCCATAGGCTGGAGTAGGAAAGGCTGCCTCTGCAAGTAGTGTATCAATTAATGACCTCTGGGGATATATCCACTGGAGTTGCTCTCCTCCTATCAGCCTCGTCCCGTGTGTACTCAGCCTTTATGCGTCGGATGTCAGTAGAAGATGTAGGCGTAACCTCAACATCCCTCAACTCATCCCAATGAACTCCAGCCCGATGACAAAACTCTGTAATAAGTACTGAGATAGAAGAGACATCTGGCACTGCTTGGCCCTCATGACCAACTCATGCTCGATAATCAATGCAAAATTTAGCCATTTCCTGGCTATGATAGATCCAAGATAGGCCGCCTTTGCATGGTGGAGAATGGACTCGTTCTGTGACGGCATGATTGTGCTGCTTATGAAGCCAAACTAGTACCGAGCTGCTATGTTCAGTTCCTTCTTCTTGATAGGCGCTCTGGCCTCTATCCACCTCGGGGTGGCGTCAGAAATAAGGGGAGCTAGCCAACCCTTCAGGTCATCCAGGGTATGTGCAGTAGTCACGCTCTGGTACTCGTGTGCAAAGTTTGTAGCCCTCTCAAATACAACATTTATATCGACACTAGTGCATCTGACCTTCCTCCCTTGGACCATCATAAACTCTACTAGTCTGAAGGAACTAGTCTTCTTGTTCCCCTGAGGTACCAGATCACCGTAGGCGAAGTAGAATTCCCGGACCCAAATGGGAATGTGTGGGCCATGGGGCCTGATGAAAATATCAAAACGATGGAATCAGAGAGTGTCCCATACAACTGGGTATCTGTCCACTACACCATCCGTGGACAATCGTTTTTCTTCCAAGATGGTCCTCAATCCCTCGGCCTTTAATCGGTTGAGAAACTGGGGAGGAGGACCCTGAACTGGTGATGCTGGAACTATGGTCTATGTTGTAGCTGGCACTAAATCTAAGGCAGAAAGAGTCAACTCCAAAATCCTAGACATATCGACGAGCTTTGGAACGAAACTCTGGTCGTTGGGCCTGTAATAATTGGTTATACTCAGGCTCAGTTATTGAAGCCTAAGAATCAAATGACTCTCCCTCACTGCCGGAGTTGTGCTTTGGTGTCTCAGCTATGGGCGTTTTTCCCTTTCCCTTGCCTTCTTTCGGAGGTAACTTCTTGGCCTTTGCACTGGAAGCAGGTGCTTCCTTATTTATAACTATCCCTTGTGCTCGCTTTTGGGGTGGCAAGCCCCTATAATCTAAGTTTGTTCTACCCATTTCTGTAAAACACATAGAAAAGTGTTAGAAATTGAGTTGTAGAAAGACTCGCCGAACCAGTTGGTGAGTCACCGAGTAACTTAGGCAAGCCAAATAGGGCTCGCCGAATGTACTAGCACAAAATATTTCTAGAATAAAGACAAGTCGGTGATGTTCGGTACCGATCAGTGAATCTCCGACACAAATTGGAAAACTAGGGGTCGCCCACCAAAATTTATAGTGTGTTTTAAGGGTTAGGGGCGCAAAAAGGGCGATCAATAAGACCTTTTGGCAAGTTGCCAAGTGAACTTGGTGAGCTCAAGCATCTTGCCAAAAGTTACAGAACAAACTGAACCAAACATTGAAATTAAGGGCGATCTCTGGGGGACCTCGATGAACCGCGGAACCATTCGGTGAGCTCAACGCAGCTTACGAAATGGCTCAACGTGCTAATTTTAGACCCCACATTTCAAAATCTAGCCCGCAGCCCCCGAATTCAAAATCATGCACAAACACTAGCCAATTAAAGGTAGACCCATACGACCCATGCCCTCGGGGTACTCAGACTTCCCCTAATTTGGGAAAAATTGGCCATTTGATGACTTTTGCCCTTAAAATAACGTCAAACGCTGCATCATTGGGAAAATTACATTATTTGGCACAATTGAGGGTTAGTTATACTTCACCATACTAGACCCAACACAAATAAACCAGTAAACAAAAATTTAGAATCGATTTTAACAACCAAGACACGGGAATCGTTCAGTTTTAAGCATTTAGGCACACAATTCAATTCAATACGGGCAATCCAACACATTACACACGATTACAGCAATTACCCAACATAATACAACACCAAATTTACCTATTGCATTCGAGGTCAACCACAAACTTAAAGTAAGAGGTTCGGAAAGCCAACTGTTATGCAGAATTTCTACTTTGAAAAGTTAGGCATCAAAGTTCCCCAATTCCGAGCATGAAATCACATAAAAATGTGGGTAAAAGCTATAAAATATGGAAGATCAAAAGTTGGGTGAGAGGGTACGATAGTTAGAAATGAGAAAAGATGAAGGATTTCCAAATTTTAAACTGTTTGGCCTTTAAAACCTTTTAGTTCGCGGCACCATCCATGGAGTAAGTCGTGCTCACCGATCCACTCGACGATTTACCGAGTGGTATTTCCCTCGCCGAGTTTTACAGGACCTACAGTATATTTAGGGTTTCAAATGACGGACAAAGTCGGGCTCGCCGACCTGTTCGGTGAGTCGCCGATTAAGTATTTAGCCCGCTGAGTTTTACAGAATTCCCCTTAAGGTCTGGTGGTTCCAACGATAATCCAAGTCGGGCTCGCTGATTTGTTCTGCGAGTCGCCGAATACACTTTTGGTTTCTAGACTACCCATTTTCCAAAACTTTTCACCTTTGAACCTGCACAATCAAAACCCGTTATTCAAAATCCAAAATTAAAGCATTAACACTTGGGTTGCTTCCAAAGAATCGCCTTAGTTAACGTCGTGGCATGACGAGAATACCAAATAAAGCTTCACTTTTGGGGTTTGCCATTGTGTCACTAGGCAACCCCTCTTGTTGTCTTGGATTCAAATGAGAAGAAATTTGACCCATTTGGGTCTCCAACTAATTAATAGAGATTGAGTGAAAGGTCACCATCTGATTGAGAGTTGAGACATCCTCTTTCATCTCTTTCAACACTTTGTCTGACACTTCAACTTTTTTGAGAATGCGTGAGAGCATATCTTCTGTACGGCCACCTTCATATTCCTTAGGCTTTTGACGCTCATGGGGAGGGACGTACATGTCCTTATCACCCTCTCTTTCATTCCAAGTGGCTTTACGATCACGCCAATCTTTGTCACAATCTCTCCAGCCTTTATCTCTATTCCAACCTTGATTTCCACCCAGTCTTGGGTAGTTTGCACGATAACGTCCTCTTTGATTGGTTAGGAAGTTCACTTCCACATTGTACCGCTCTTTGAATTGTGTTTCATTGGGATTTACTCTACACTAACACTCTTTGTACCAACACCCATGACATTTTTAGCCAAGATATCCAGCCAGGTCATCATTTCTGCCATGTTTTGGTCTCTCTCTTGATCCTTTTAGATCTGCTCTTTTATCATTCTAAAAGTCAGATGAGAGACTTGGTCCTCACGAGTGTACCGTACCCTATTTATCTTGGTCATGCAATTAAGGATTTGAGGCGCTACTTCATAGGGTTGTTACATTATACCACTGGAAACGAGTTGATCAACAACTCCTTTGTTCACCGAGTCGAGGCTCCTATAGAAGTATTTCAGCAGCACATTATTTGGAAGCCCATGAGTTGGGCATTGCAACACAAACTTCTTAAACCACAGCGACGTCTCGTGGATTGGCTCACCTTCCAAGCGCTTAAAACCTTGGATGCTATCTCTGATTATCATCATCTTCAATAAGGGAAGAATCTCACTTGGAATATTGTTATCAGCTCATCCCAACAGGTGGTGGAGTCTCTTGGTAACTCAGATAACAATTTGGTAGCTTCACCCATCAAAGAAAATGGGAATAACCTGAGATGGATTGATTCTTGTGATATGTTCTTAAATTAGAACGGACCATAAATGTTCACAAAGTTCGGAATATGCTCATGGGGATCCTCATGAGCCAGTCCCCCAAATAATCCTTTCAATTATAGGAGCTGAAGCATTGTCCTAGTGATGTGACAAACCGGTGTTTCCTTCACTTGGAGGTAGATGTATTGCACCAACACCACCCAATGGAATTGGGTCATTTACATCATTGAGGTTTCCAACATCATCTTGGTGGCCTACTTGGCTACCATTACTTCCGTTAACGCTAATCTCTTCCTCTGTTCAACACAAGCAACACGAAAGTAAAAACTAAAGTAAGTAGATTCAACTAAAACAAAAAAAATCACAATTTAACTTCACTAAAAGAATTTTAAACAACAACACTCCCCGGCAGCGGTGCCATTTTTTATTAATGTGTCAAACACACCTCATCCAATTCTAGGTGCAACAATCGTTAAATAATATAAAACCCAACAAATGAGTTGGGGTCGAATCCCACAGGGAGTGGTACGTGTTCAAATTCGATTAAGAAGTACAAATCTGATCTAACTAGCTATAGGAATAAATATTATCGGAAAAGACATGAAACAAATCAAAAGGAGTGACAATATCAAATTTAGGTTTTTGTTTGTAATTATCAACTACAAAGCAGTCACACAAAACTAAAATAACAATACGGAGAAGGAATTCTCGATATGTGATCGATTATGGGCAAATTCCGCTAAATGGGTAACTGTAACTACTAGTAAGCAACTAAATATCAGTGGGTAGGCTAGACTATAAGGGATATAGCTTTCTTTCGAACAACTACCCCGAATCTGGTGATTTCATTCGAACATGAACAAGCATAGAAATTAAGAACAACCCACACCTTAATTCATCCACTCTCTCTAGCTGGATGGGTAGGATTGGGTTTATGATTCACTATCTCGAGTTGAACCCATATCAACCTAATTCATACAAACCATTAATTACAAATCTTATTTCCATAACTTCTCTCTCGATCAAGCTAAGAACACAAAATTAGAACTAAATTTGCAACTACAATTCATAAATTAAACCTCAGCTAATGATTACACCCACTTCAATATAGCAGTTAAATTAATAATTAACAATACTCATAAGCTGATTCAACCCATAATCACATGATCACACCCCAAGAATTGGGGTTTTAGCCAAGCATCATAAAAGGTAAAAATGGTTACCAAATTGATTAGCCATCAACTGGGTTTAGAGTATTCAAGCCTGTACAATGCTACAAATTAAAGAAATTTAGTAACCTACTTGCAAAATCTCTGAATTGAGTCTCAAAAATCCTTCAATTCTACAAAGAAACTCTCCAACTTAAAGAAAAACTATTCTAAATGGTAGCAAGCTCCTCAATTTACAATTCGAAATCCGATTTATAGTCGCCAAAAATTAGCCACGAAGGGCCATTAGGCGAGGAATGTCGGGTTCACTGAGTGGTTCGGCGAACCGCCATTCCTCTCTTTTATCGCCTTTATACATTGACTCTAAGCATCCTCAAGTCCTGTAACTTTGGGAGATCAATCTTGTCATCGCGGAACTGATCGGCGACTCACCGACTGCCTCTTTTCTGTGGGTGATTTAGTTTATTCTTTCAGGGCTGGAATATTGGATGTTTAGGCGGATTGAAGAGCCACTCGACGAGTCAGCGAGTGGTCTTGGTGATAACCAGGCTTGCCTTTCTCCATTTCTTCAGCTTATTTTGTTCCCTTTTGCCTGTTAGTATCCTTGATTTGCTCCTTAATCCACATACCTGAAAATCAAGGCTTTAACATCAGTTTATAACATAAATTAGGCATTTGAGGACACTAAAACTATCAAAACAAAGCCCCAAATGAGTCCAAATCTAGGACTCACCAGCAGTTATTTTAGGGACTTAAGGGTCTTTTCTAGTTTTAACTATATCAATTTGGTGTAGTTATGCCTAAACCTAGACCACCTATATAAGGATTTTAGACCCCTAAACTCACTCAATTAAGTCATTCTCTCAATTCCCAAAAGAAAACTCAAATCCTCCTCTCAAAAATTCTCTCTCTCGAAGTTGGAAGAAGAATGAAGAAATTGGAGCTAAGTCAAGGTCAAGTATCCCAATCTTCAAGCTTTTGTGGGCATTGTGACTAAGGTATGATGAATTTTCATCCACGGGATCCTTCCTCCCATGGAGTCCCCTACAATTCAACAATTTCAAGAAGATTTCCCCAATTCTAGTTAGGTATTCTTCCAATATTGTGGGTTATGATGAATGTTGATCCAATAGAGTGGAATATGATTGTTTATGATTGAATTGGTAGGAATATATGTTTTTAGTATGAAATTACATGTACCCATGCCTATATTATGGTTCTAGGGTAGAATTGACATGAATTGGGTTGAGGCCACGAAGGGAAACTTTGTGGGTTAGATGTCTCATTATAAGATTGATGAATTATGATTAGAATTGCTTGATATTGAAGCATGTATGATGAGTGTGGTGTTAATTGCTTGATATTAGAGCATAGATGATGATCATCAGATGTAGTGTTTTTAGATTTAAGCCTAGACTATGAATTGTTGATTGTTAAGGTTATGGTGTGGAAGAGATACTTCCCATAATGAATTGCTAAGCATGATTGAATGAATGTGAAAGGATTACTCACATGAATGATTCTAGGTTAAAAGGATTGCTCACCTAAAATGAATCTAGATTAAAAGCTTATGTAATTGATAAGGCTAGAGGCGATTCCCCTTGACCTCCATATGAAAGGATATGAGGTGATTCCCATACTCCTTAGAAATTGAACAAGAGGTGAGTCCCCACGTTCTTACAAAGATAAATTGACATGGAGGCGAGTGCCCATGCTCATTATGAAATGATGTGGAAGGGAGTACCCGTGTCATATGATGAGATTGTGGAGGAGAGTACCCACGATTTAAAAGTAAGTAAGGCAAGTGGCGAATACGCATTAGCCTTTATAAGATAGGCATTGAGGCGAATCCCTATGTCTTTAAAAGTAAGTATGACTAATGTGATTATGTGATGAAGTTGATTTGCTTGGAGTGTTGCTAGATATGCCTTCCATGATGTAAGATTGACTGTAGGTGGATGACCTACTTCTTGGCTAATGATAAGTGGGGTTACTTAATGAAGTATTCCTCTCTCATTATGATGCTTATTATGGCTTGATTATACTTATGCTTTATGTCTTATGATGACTAACGCTTATGTTTATGTTGTTTATGCTAGCCATCATATTTATTACCTGATTGTACTAACACATATTGTTGCATACATTCTTATCAAAATGTAGGGTCTGGAAACATTGAATCTCACACTCGTGGCTAGCTTCGTTGTTTATCAAGGAAGTGCAGTTTTGGTGAGTCCTCATTGTGTTCGAGGATGTGGTCACCACTTTCTTTTATGCTTTTCTCTTATGTCTTGGACTATTGTATGGGTTGAAACCCAAGACTTTATTCATTTTGTTTAGATGGTTTGAGACGATGATGCTAGACTTTCGCTCGTTTTATAAAATACTTTGGTTGTATTGAAATTTTTTAAATTCCCGATCATTTCTATTACTTTATATTATTATATGCTAAGTGGCTTGTATGAGGCCTCTCGGGGTTTTATACGCCTTGTTACATCTAAGGGGTACCCCCGGGTGGTGACATATCATCATAGTCAACATAAGATAAATCATTTTTAAAACCTTTGAACTCTTATACCGTACTTCTTGAAGCCTTAGTTCATTATTAATCAAGTTGTGGGAATTAGCCTTAACTGACAAAGACCATGTGAAATCTAACATGATCCCCGATGTTACCTGCATGGAAAAGGGTTGTCCTACTTTCCTAAGGTAGAACCATGAATTTTAGCTTATGTGGATCCACTAGCTAAATATCCTATGGGGGCACATATTTATGAGATAAGGAGATTGCAACTAGAAACCCGGCCTCGACTTACATGGGGGCTTCTATCTCAATTGTTTGCTTCTCGAAACCCAGCCTCTACTGACGTGAGGGCTTCCATCTCACTACAATATCCACTCGATTCTAAGCATAAATCACACGGGGTAGTTATTAAGATATGACTTAACTCATGTTTCATGGAAGGGTGTCCCTTGGACAATCAATTTGAGGTAGTTCATTAAGATAGGTCTTTAGATCCTACATGAGAAAACCTTTCACCGTCCTTGACTACATGTAAATAATAGATTCAATTAGGTGAGAAAGCCTTTCAACCTTAGAATCTTTATTATGTGAGAAAACCTTTCACCTCATGTTAATTATGCGTTTATGAGATTGTCCTTCCAATCAACACAACAAAAATATCATAATCATTGAGACTTATCTCTCAAAGTGTCCTTAAAGCATTTACATAGATTTCATAAAAACATGCATAATCTCATACTTTGCCTGCGCTTTCAAGGTTCAAAGCCTACTTTCAATCATCACATCCAAAATTCAAGCATCAAACATGGATTTCATTATAATTCATGTGATTCTATCACCTCACGCATAAATTCATAAAAGTTCTCTTTCATAAACAAAGACCCACATCATAAGATCACAGTTGAGAAATATGGGAATTACATAGGTTCATGGGGGAACTTCATAAAAACCAAAAGAAATCATCAATTCATGCTTAATATAGCTCAATTCAATCAATTAAATAAAGTTTTAAAGGAACCCATGACATTTTAATCAAACCCTAACAATTGGGGATTTCTATCATTTTGAAATTGGAGATTTTGAAGGAACTCCATGGATGGAAGGTATTCATGGATGAAAGCTACCATACCTTAAATTCAAATGCTAGTCTTCAGTGGGGGAATTGGAATCGTAGTTTGAAACCCTAGGTTGAATCTCTTTTTTCTTCTTCTTCTTCGTCTTCATCAACAAGGTTCTAGAGAGAGAAATATTTTGAGAGGAAGAACTTTGGGGATTTGTTTTGGATTTTGGGAATATTGACTTGAATGGGTTCGTTTGGAGTTAAAATAGTTTATATAGGGGTCCTAGGCTTAGGCAAAAGGACAAGGCTTTATTTTAATTAAAATGGGAAAACCCCATTTTACCCCTCCCTTGGCAGTGTACTGCCTCCTCTTCACGGATGGTTCCACGAGCCATGGTGCTTACCACGAGCCGTGGTCCCTCTCGTTGTCACAAAAAACTAAAAACTAAAAACTAACTTCCCCTTAACCCCTAAAAATTAACTCCCCTCCACGAGTCTTTCCAAGAGTTGTGGTCATCACCACGAGCCGTGAAGTGGCTCGTGAAGAGGGGTTGTTTTGGGAAATGTTGAGGAGGCTACTGCCTAGCCCACCACGAGCAGTGGTGGTGGTCGTAGAGGGTGAGGCAGTGTCTATGGACGAGTGGTTGCCCTAGCCCTCTTCCTTGGCTCTTTCCCTCCTCTTTGGCTCTATCCCTAACACACTTCGTCGTAGTTTAGTCTACTAGTTACCGGGGTGTTATATTATCTCCCCCTTGGGAAAATTCATCCTCGAATGACACTCTAGACACCTTACGGAAGTAAAGACTCAAGACTAGCAGCCCATCATGCATGCAACATCCTAACAATGCACAAAGCAAATGACGAAACATCAACTCCAAACTAAACATATTCAATGCATCACAAGGAAGTAGGAACTACATCTAACAACCCATTATGCATGAAATTTTCAACATTTCTTATGTTCTAGGAGGAACTACCTTCTCCGAGCTTAAAAGCATGCTCAACATATTCTGATGGATCCAATATGTAATTTACTCTCAAAAAGCATAACTAAAGCATGTTCAACAATACATCTCATGAAGCATATAGGCAACTCATACTCAATGCACAACACCATGAGAAAAATCAATCATATAACTCATTTCCTTTAAAAACATAAGTTGTCATGAATATGCATAACTTAAGGAGATCATGGAACACATATACACACATGACTCCAAAACATAAGACAAACCAAGAGGAACTGGTCATCTCAAACTAAAGTAGGAGTAGAAGGAAAAAGAGGAGGATATCGGGACATCATATCAGCCTCGCCCTCCCAAGTATCACCCTCAACTAAATGATTCCTCCACAACACTTTTACGAAAGCAGCCTCTTTATTTCTCAACCGCAACTTCCTCATAAGAAAGACTTTCATCAACCCCCAACCCTTCTAGGGAAACTATGGATGTCGGATCTCCAACACATTTCTTCAACATAGATTCATAGAAAACTGAATGCACCGCTGCCAACTCATTAGGAAAATTAAATTCATACGCAACCTTACCAACATGTCTCAAAATCTCATAGGGGCCTACAAAGCGGAACTAAGCTTCCCTTTCTTATTAAACCTCATCAGATCCTTCCTAGGTGAAATTTTCAAGTAAAACCAATCATGATCATTAGGGACACTCGACAACCTTTCTATCTAAGCACACCATTCCCCCTTGGGAGAAAGCCTCATCGGATTTCTTAAGCACCGCTTCTTTCAAGTCAACCAAAATTGGATCAAGCCCTTGCTTAGCTTTCACATTCACCACCAAAGAGGATTCAGACCCATTATAACCCATAACACCACCCTTGGTGGAATCCACTAATTGAACACCTAATCGGGCCAACCTATGAATATCTCAAACCAACTCTTCCTTTTTTTTACTTATATGAACCACACTACCCATAGACAATCGAATAAGAACATATGCCACCATATTTGCTTTACCAGGGTGATAGAGAACACACATATCATAGTCCTTCAATAGTTCTAGCCACCTTCTTTGGCAAAGATTCAGGTCCTTTTGACTAAACACGTATTGTAAACTCTTATGATCGGTGAAAATATCAACATGAACCCCATACAAATAATTCCTACAAATCACACTACAACATTTTAGGCTTTCAGCCACACTTATAAAGTGTAGCCTAAACTAGCAAAAAGTGTGGCCTTTAATAAAAGGCAACACTTTTTTACTTTAGGCAACACTTTTTTGGGGGTGGCCTAAAAAGGTGTAATCTTTGACCTTAGGCTACACTTTTCAAGTGTTACCGTAGCAACTACACTTAAAAAGCGTGGCCGATGAGGTACAAAGGCCACGCTTTGTAGCATCTCATTGGCAACACTTTTATTTGATAAAGCTACACTTTCTAGCGTGGCCTTCTCTTTGTTATTGGCCACACTTTAACAGTGTATCTTTTTATACCTCTTCAACAACAACATTTATAAAGTGTAGCCTTTTTCCAATATACATACTACATTTTATAATCAATAAGCCACACGATTGTCATCCCTCTAGAAACACTTTTAAAGTGTGGCAACGTTGTATAGAATTTTTATACGCACAATTTCTAATTGAAAAATAATAATTTTGGTTTTGATAGATTCACTAATAACATAATTTTATAATATAAATGATCTCAAACATCAAATTAGCTAATAAATAGTTCAATATATTGATTTACAATAAACTTCGAAAAATATATCTTGTACTACATACTGAAAAAGGAATATCTTAAAGAGCTCTACTAGCAATAAATTTCACAATGTATTCAAACATATATAATAATAGTTCAAAAAAACTATCGTTGGCTCCAATATATTGAGTTGACCTGGGGCCATTATTCAAATTTGATCACCTGCATTTTCATACACATTCAAAAGAAATTAAATGTTAGAAAAAAATTCACACTCGATGCTAGTCATGATAAATCATCCTATGAGAACATTGGAAAAGTAGGAACAAGATGAATCATGATGGAAGAATCAATTTTTATAGACTAGTACATCTTATAAATACCAACTAGTGGTGGCAAATGGGTGGGTTGGGCAAAATTCGTGCGGGTTAAAAATGGGTTGAGGAAAAATAGGTAACAATTCAACCCGCCCATTTTAATATGGGTTGGGTATAATATGAGTTGGATAAAATACTAGTTATACCCATTTGAAGAGCATCAATTCTCCAATAGTTCTCTCATCTCCAAGAAAATGAGCTGGAACAGTCTGTTTCCACTCCATAGATAATGCATCTGCTCTCCATACTTTAGTTGATTAAAATGGACCCCAAAGTAAAGAAAATCACCTAGCAAAATGCATGTATAATGTAAAAAACAAAAGAAAAATGTAAGAAAAGAGACAAGTGCTAACAGAAAGCAACTTACATAAACTACTACAATTACAAATATTTCCTTTATTTTCAATACACTAGCATAAATACACAAAAACACCTCATACATATAGAAAAATCTTGATAGCTCCAAATTACTAACACTGATATAAAGTATCTACATAATCAGCCTGTAAAAAAAATCCAAACATGAAATTCCACATTCTCTAAAATAAAATTCAAACATGAAATTCACTATTCTATAAAATAAAGTATTAAACTGTTAAACTACATTCACAATTATTATAAATAAGGAATTATTTACCACAAATAGAATTCAGAAACAAGAAGAGATTTCAGGGGATTAATCACAAACCCTAGCCCTAAATTTTAAATAAAAGAAAAGGAAGAGAAAGAGGGAAGACGAGGAAGAAGGATTCAGGGGAGGAGAAATTGAGAGACTTACCAAATTATGTTTGAAATTGTGATTCGTGGAAGAAACAACCAAATTTTTGCTGAAAACTTGCTTCTAAAACATGGCAACAGACGCTTCTTTGAAAGTTTGGAAAAAACTTGCAATACCCATATATGACCCGTAATTTATCCATAAAATATCTATTTTTTAATGGGTTAAATATGGGTATAAGCCCAAATATTACCCATATTTAAAAATCACTCCTCAACCCATATTTAATGGGCTATTTAGGCAGGTCACTGAAAAGTGGGCCTAAATGGCCAACACTAATACCAACATATGACAGTTGGTTAAAATCAATTATCTTGGAATGCAGAATATTCCATCATAGTAACTGAGAGAATCATCACTAAGGCAATATTGAATAGAAAATAGAGAGTCGATTGCCTTTTATTTGTTTCTTTGAGAAACTTGAATAGAATCAAGAGGAGGGGCAGGCAGGTAAGAAGCATTAGAATATGGTTGGTGGGGACCAATAGAGCAGCAAGTGTGCATCTTATTCTATTCTTTAAAGTTGGCTTCCGTCAGCAAGCAATTGTAAATGTACTTGTACTTGATTAATAGGGCTGCTCAACCCAGCCCTTTTTTTCATTCCACACATAGCAATTATCTTCCATTCTTCTACTTATAGTGCTACTCTACTCCATGGGCTTCTCAATTCCAACTAATTAAAGCCTACCACCCCTTGAGATCATTCTATACTATATATGTATCTCAACTGACTTTACCAAATTCTTCTTCTTCAAATCTATACACACACAAACATGCTAGCTTAATCTCCCTTACAACAGTCTTTTTCAATGAGAGTTTTTCACTCCCTCTAAATCTAACTACTTTCTTTTTTGTATTAATTTCATCATTGTTTGTTTTCTTTTATTTCTGTAACTCCAACTTTGGATTTGGACCGTTTAATTAGATTGATTAATTGTTTATGATTAGTGATGCATGTGTGGCTAGTTTTTGTGGTCTGAAATGCATTTGTGATTGCAGTTGCAAAACAAAAAAGTTGATGTTTGTGGAACCTGGGCTGATTGGGTTTCGGAAGACCAAGGAATGGAAGTTCCTCTTCTTGTTTTTAATATTTAGGCTACTTTTATGTGATATCATCTCTTTTATATATTCCTTAGCTCTCAGCTCTCAGCTCTCAGCTTCTTCTTTATGGTGGGATGGGAGATTGATTTATCATTAATATGGAAGATGCTGCCTTTACGCTCTTGGATAAGCTCCATGACAACATAAGGTGCTAGTTGGGAAAATCCTGGTAAGAGATCCTATGAAATATGTGTTGGAAGACATAGAAGAACTTACTTGGAGGGAAACCAAAATATTTGAAAGAGACTGCCCATAGGTATCATGAAAATGCATAGCAAGCTTTTCAACAGGAACCACAACAATCACAGCTTCAAGCATAGGAACATCAGTTCGTAGAAAGAAAATAAAATAACATGGAACAGACATCAAGTCACTTCACAAATTCAATTTTTAGAAATTCTGTTTATCATCTCTAACTATCAATCCTAATTAGTCACTTCACCAAATTCCAAGTACACGAAAAAAGTGAAATACTTTGTCACATTACCTTAAAAATTAGTTCACTTTTGCAGCTAGTGAAGATTGTGGATTGGATCATAAAGGAATAGTGTTTTGGAACTAGTAGAATAGCTTAATCAAATTGACAAGCAGCATCCCAAGCCATCTTAAATAGTTGTGTATCATCGATCACACCATCACCAAAATCCCCATAAGACAACACATTGAAAATGTCTACTGCAAAATCATTTGATGAATTCTTCACATTGTCAATTTTTGGATCACCCTTAGGTGCAGGGAAAGGGGCAAAAGCAAGAGAAGGAGCAGGAGCAAGGGAATGTGGCATTGATATTTAGGACAATGCACGAAAATGCGACACTTTGGGGTAATCATATGTCACGACCCAAGCCTAGGGCCTAGACGTGACCGGCGAATGGGGAACCCGAAGGAACCCCAAAGAAACCTCATAGCGTATCATTACAGATCCTTGGTCACGGAAGCAATGACCATAAGCGATAAGCATAATCAAGGGGGAAATCAGGACTAAGGGAGCAAGAGAAAAAAAAATGATACATAAATACCATAGATGAGTCAAGCTCAAGCATAATACACAACTTGTCCAACACCACCTCTAAACATGGGTACTTAGCGGGGGACAAGACAAACTACCGGGCTCACCCTCATAGTCAATACACAACAAAAAAAAAGGGAAAAGTCTTATACATAGCAAGAGATCATAAGCAACGTCCCCGGAATGGAGGACTCACCAATAACCTCGATAGAAAATCGTACTAGCCACGCGGAGGAGGATGGTCAAGCGATGCTCCGGTTCCTACATGGTAACATCATGTAGGCATAGAGTATGCATTAGTACGTTTGAATGTACTAAGTATATGGGATGCAATGCAATGCAACAATAGATGGACATCATAGGCAAAATGCATAATCATACCCGATAAATAGCATATTAATGAGATGATATGTATAATGATGCTTACATAAAAATCATATTTAGTGGGGCGTAGTACATGTGTGGCGAGTGACCATCAATATAGTATTTCCAAGGCCTACCACCCCCTTGGAGAGGCGAAAGAGGTACAAACCCCTCAATGTGGTTACTCGGGCCTACCACCCCCCGAGCTAGGGACCAAGGTACCAACTCCTCGATACGGTTATACGGGCCTACTACCCCCGTACTAAGCAACCAAGGTACCAACCCCTCGATACGGTTACCCGGGTCTACAACCCCCCGAGCTAGGCTTGGTCGACTCACAACACTTATATAGAGAAAATCATATACATGTGTCCATTTCAGCATCATTTCAGTAATTATATAACCATCCGACTCATAGGACGTACATTGGACCTTCCATTTCCTAAGAATTCTATAAATGGGCATTTTATCAAACACAA